>WWET01001899.1:225735-246484 GCA_011038615.1 Limnodynastes dumerilii | reverse complement strand
TATGAACAGTACAAATTTGGATTGAATTTATCAAGATATTGAGGCACATCGTTGTCGGTTTCTTCTGGACTGTGTTATATTAATAGGGGTCCGCCTGTCGTGCGGCGGGGGGTTTCCCCACTTTATTACCGAATATTTCCTTGAGATCTTTTTTCTACCGGATATTTGTATGCTCATTTATGCAGAATCCTTTTATATCGATTAGGTATAGGCTGTGCCTAGTAGCTTTGTTTGTTGTTTTTATGTCATTTGTTGTTTTTTATTTATTATTATTATTATTATTATTAAATCATTTTTTTTATATATACCAGTGTTATTTTTATTCAGCCCTTGCAGCAAGTCTGTATTTTTATTTTTATATTGGTAGTTATTATACCCTATTATAAACCCATTATGGTGTATTCACTTTTTACTAAAACTATATTAGGTTCCACTGCGCCGCAAGACAACTTTTGTTTTTTGTTACTTCACTTGCAGGTGGGTGCCTGCTCCCTTTGCTGGCTGCGGGATCCTTTTTGGGTGGAAGCGCCGTCTTGCTTCTTCTTGTTTTTCATTATATACTATGCCCCTTTATCAAACACTGTGCCCCTTCATTATACAGTGTCCCCCTTAATCACACTCTGTGCCCCCTTGATTATCACACTGTGTTGACTTCAACTATTGCCTGCATCACATACTGTGCCCCTTCATCACATACTATGCCCCCTTGATTATCACACTGTGCCCCTTCAACAATGTTATTATGTAATGAATAGTCTCGTAAATATATTGTTTCTGCTATGTAACTGTTACATCTGTCGCTATCAGGATGTCCTATCACTTACCCAGCTCCCCTTCTTATTTTCCTGATGCCACCGGGACGGCCTGTCGCTTGCCTGGCATTCCCCCTTGCTTTCATCGCTGCGGACATGAGGTCTACCATGTAAACAAATCACACGTTGGCGCTGCCACTGCCGCTCTGTTTGTCGTGTGTTCCACGTTTCAGTGCCAGATAGGTTGTTGCTCCGGGCTCCATAGCAACGCCGCTCCCACTCTAGAAGCCAATCGGCTGCTGACCATTCAGGTCAGTAGCCTCTATTTCAAGCCAGCTTGGTCCCTCTGTAGGCTCCGGTTATAGCGTCTGTTAACTCAGCCTGTGACCTGCTTGTGCTTTTCCTAGTGCCTCTGCCTTGTGCTCTGTGCCAGTGATTTCTGAGTGTCCTGTTCTTGTTCCTTCCCAGTTTAATCCTCTGTGTTCCAGCCTCTTTTCATCTCCTCCTCGGTGTCTTCTCCTACCTTCTTTTTCCCTTACCTTCTCCCGTACGCCTGTTTGTGTTCCCCTTAGGAGGAGTCCTTTATTGTTCTGTGAGGGTGAGTGAGTTTTAGCCCCATTTTGTCCAGTCAGTCCATTGTCGGTCCTGTGTTCCCCCACTCAGTCTTTCGTCCGGTTCTCTGTTCTGTGTGGTCTGTCTCAGGTCAGTCTCTTCTGGCCTTACCTGCTGCCACTTCACCTGCTCTGACTTTTACTTACCTATCCTTCTCCATCTTGGTTTCCTCCTTCTTCTCCCGGGCTACGCCTTTGGGGCCTCAACTTGCTAGGGTCCTTGCAGCCCAGACTATCTTCACCATCAGGGGCTCTAGTGAAGACCAGGTCCTAGTTAGACTCTGCGTCCTGGTTGAGTTGACCGTTCCCCCTAACATTATAACCGGCCATAAAACATATACCAGGATGGATTCGGCCACTTTGGAGGCAATTAATGCCCTAATTGCCCAGATCTCCAACCTAGGACAGATGGTGCAGGAAATTTTCTTGACACTGACCTCGCTCTCTCCCTGGGCATTCACATCAGAGAACTTGCCTCCCTGGTTGCTGCGGTTGGTCTGGATGGACTACCCCTTTCAGGGGGACTGATCTCTCCCATATAGAAGCCGTTGCTCTGGAGGAGTACATTCAAGAAAACCTCAATAAAGGATTCATCCGGCCCTCCAAATCCCTGGTGTGGGCAGAATTCTCTTTTGCAGCAAAGAAGGATGGTTCCTGAGACCCTGTATCGAGTATTGGGCATTGAACCAAATCACCATCAAAAATACTTATGCACTGCCTTTGATCTCAGATCTGTTCCACCAGCTTTGTAACGCGATTATATATACCAAGATTGATCTATGCGGCACGTACAATCTGATTAGGATTAGAGAGGGAGATGAATGGAAAACCGCATTTAACACTCATTCTGGCCACTACGAATATTTATTAATGCCTTTCGGTCTATGTAATGGCCCTGCCGTCTTGCAAGATTTCATTAACGAAGTTCTGCGGGATTACCTTAGGAAATTTGTAGTGGTCTATCTTGACGACATCTTGATCTTCTCTCCCTCCATTGAAGAACATCGATGCCATGTGGAACAGGTACTTACCTGCCTTTGTGAATCCAGGTTGTACGCTAAAATTGAGACATGTGAATTCAAAGTCTCCAGTGTTGTCTTTTTGGATTATATTATTTCCCTTCATGGATTTGCTATGGACCCTGATAAGATTAAGGCCATCCTTGAATTTAAACCACCCACGGATCTCAAGGCCATACAACGCTTCATGGGGTTTTCAAACTATTATAGAGGCTTCATCAGATCTTTTTCCATCATGAATGCTCCTATTCCTGCACTTACCAGAAAAGGGGCAGACCCAACCAGATGGTCAAATGAAGGGCAAAAAGCTTTCCAGGCCTTAAACCAAGCATTCACAACGGCTCTGATTCTGAAACATCCAAGCCCAGACTTACCATTTATTATTGAAGTCGACACCTCAGATGTGGGGGCAGGGGCAGTTCTTTCCCAAAAAGATCTTCAAGACTCCAAATATTATCCTTGTGCCTGCTTTTCAAGACAATTCTCTCAAGCTGAGAGAAACTACCAGATAGGAAATCGAGAACTGTTAGCCATAAAAATAGCTTTTTAGGAGTGGAGGTACTGGCTTGAAGGTTCATTACACGAAATCATGGTCCTCACGGACCACAAGAACCTTGCATACATCCAGAAAGCCAAATGTCTGAATCCTCACCAGGCACGCTGGGCTTTATTTTTCACAAGGTTCAATTTCAAGATTTCCTACAGACCCGGATCTCTCAATCACAGTGCAGATGCCTTGTCTGAATCCTTTCTTCCAGAACATGGTCCCTCCCTCCCTCCCTTGCCTATCATCTATCATGGCAGGACTTACCCAGGATTTCCAAACTGAGTTACTCTCCGTTCAGAATTAAGTTCCTAAACAAAGACCTGTTGGTCACCTCTTTGTTCCTTACAATCTGAGAAAACGCGTCCTGCAAAAAAGTCATTCCTGCAGATGTGCTGGACATCCAGGTATCCGGAAAACTTTGAGATTACTGTTATGTTCCGTTTGATTACCTTCCATGACCCAAGACGTTAAAGACTTTGTTGACTCCTGTTCCCTGTGTGCCAGGAACAAGACCCCACAATCTCCACCCATTGGTCTCCCCTTACCTCTCTCCATTCCTGATCATCCTTGGACACACATGTCCATGGATTTTATTACAGACCTCCCGATCTCACAAGGGTTCACTTCTGTGAGGTTCAGTAAAATGGCACACTTTGTCCCATTACAAGGGCTTCCCAATGCCCAGATTTTATCCAAATTATTTATCAAACACATATTTAGGCTCCATGGGCTGCCCAGGGAAATCATATCCGACCGAGGTTCGCAATTCATGGCTACCTTCTGGAAATCTTTTTGCAAAGCTCTTGGCATCCAGAACAATTTATCTTCAGGGTATCCCCAGTCCAATGGCCAGATGGAGAGGGTCAACCAATCTCTGGAATAATATTTACGCTTCTACGTATCCGAATATCAAGACGACTGGTCGGAAAAAAATTCCCTGGGCGAAGTTCGCCTACAACAATGCCCATCATTCTTCCACTTCAGTGTCACCTTTCTATTGTGTATATGGATTTCACCCCAAAGACAATTCTCTACTATCCTGTTCTACCACTCCCAGCCCAATTGTCATAAATACCATCAGGAAGATGAAGGCCATTTGGAAAGCAGTCAATCGGTCCTTGCAGTCTTCAGCCTTCTAAACCAAAGACAGAGTGGACCAACATCGTTCGGAATGCAAATTCAAAGTCGGACAGAAGGTTCTCCACTAAAAACAGTAAACTCAAGCAACCTTCTAGGAAACTAGGACCCTGTTTCATTGGACCATTCTCCATAATTAAAAATGTTACCCCAGTGTGCTTCAGATTAGCTTTACCTCATAACCTCAGAATCCCATCCACTTTTCATGCATTATATTGAAACCTGTCAGAACTTCCAGAAAATTTCACAGACCTCACACTTCTAGGAAAACTTCTTTTATTTTCAACAATGAAGAGGAATTTGAAGTTGAAAGCATTCTCGATTCCAATAAAGTTAACAATAAGATTCATTATTTTGTCCATTGGAAGGGACACGGACCCAAAGAAAGGTCATGGGTGCCGGCTGAAGACCTTCATGCAGATAGATTAAAAAAACTGTTTCATCAAAAATTCCCTAAGCCAGGCCATAGGGGTATCATAACTCCTCGTCAAGGGGGGGAATACTGTTACATCTGCAGCTATCAGAGTGGCCTATCACTTACCCAGCTCCCCTTCTGTTGATCCTGCTACCACTGGGACAGCCTGCCGCTTGCCCAGCGCTCCCCCTTGCTTTCATCGCTGCAGAGATGCCGTCCGGCATGTAAACAAATCACACGTGGGCACTGCAGCTACTACTCTGTTCGGCGCACGTCCCACGTGTCAGATAGGTTTTTGCTCCAGGGTCCATAGCAATGCTGCTCCCACTCTAGAAGCCGATCAGCTGCTGACCAATCAAAGGTCAGCAGCCTCTATTTCAAGCCAGCTCAGTCCCTCTGTAGGCACCGGTTATAGCGTCTGTTAACTCAGCCTGTGACCTGCTCATGCTTTTTCCTAGTGACTCTGCCTTGTGCTCTGTGCCAGTGATTTCTGATTTCCCTGTTCTTGCCTGCTATTGTTCCTTCCCAGTTTAATCCTCTGTGTTCCAGCTTCATCTCCTCCTTAGTGTCTTCTCCTACTTCCTTTTTCCCTTGCCTTCTCCCATACGCCTGTTTGTGTTCCCCTTAGGGGGAGTCCATTTTTTCTGTGAGGAAAAGTGAGTATTAGCCCAGTTTGTCCAGTCAGTCCATTGTCGGTCCTGTGTTCCCCCATTCCGTCTTTCATCCTGTTCTCTGTTCTGTGTGGTCTGTCTCAGGTCAGTCTCTTCTGGCCTTACCTGCTGCCACTTCACCTGCTCTGACTTTCACTTACCTATCCTCCATCTTGGTTTCCTCCTTCTTCCCTTGGGTGACACCTCCGGGGGCCGCAACCTGCTAGGGCCCTTGCAGACCAGACTATCCCCACCATCAGGGGCTCTAGTGAAGACCAGGTCCTAGTTAGACTCTGCGCCCTGGTTGAGTTGTCCGTTCTCCCTAACAGTAACACTTAAGGCAGCAATTTTAATACAAGCTGAACATTTCCATCGCTTCATGTAAAATTCCTGGTTTACTCCACAGCAGAGCTTGTCAGACTCTTAAACTTCTTTCTGGATTTTACTGTTACCAGTCAGCTGGGCATAAGATACACAGATACATTCATATATTTCCATAGTCACTCACCTGCCAAATTGATCTCAGGGCTCTGGAAGCATCTCCTCAACACATCTGCTTCATTTTTTGCCATTCAGGAAGATACTTGTATGTAAGATTTAGCTGATAACATTATTGCTATGCTTTTTTAACATTTTTAAAATTATGTTCTCTTTTGTTATTACATATTCCTTTGATGAATAGTAACTTTTTAAGTTTTGCACTTGAATGTCATGGCTTGTACATTATTTTGATGTTAACTTATGAGGTATGTCTATTAAATAACGAGATTGATTAAATAACTCACTTTTATTTATTGGTATTACAAATGTAATGCTTGTCCCTTTCAATATACTCCCCATTTGCACTAATACATCGTTGTAGTCTTGTTTTCCACTGGTCCACTGGTCCACATGGAGCAAATCAATTTCTGGCAGTTGTTTCAACATATCTGCCGTTTTCTTCAACTGACTAAAAATGTGTTCCGTTAAGCACTAATTTAACTTTTGATAAAAGATAAAAGTCACAAGTTGCTAAATCGGGCGAATATGGAGGATGTTCAAGTGTAGTAATGTGATTGTTGGTCAAAAACTGCTTCACAGAAAGTGCTGTGTGAGCAGGCGCATTGTCCGGCGAATAGGGAGGATGTTCAAGTGTAGTAATGTGATTGTTGGTCAAAAACTGCTTCACAGAAAGTGCTGTGTGAGCAGGCGCATTGTCCTGGTGAAGAATGAAACCGTTTTTCCACAGTTGCGGCCGTTTCTTTCTGACTCTTTCTCTCCTTATAATAATGCTGGTTAACTGTTGTGCCTTCTGGAACCCATTCTGCCTCATTTTCAAGGTCACTACGTATGCAGTTATAACCCGTTCTGACTGCTTTCTTTACTAGGTGGAATCACAGTCTCGTTATTTTATACTCATACCTCGTAAAAAAAAAATTCCCACCCCCCCAAAAAAAAAAATATTTTTACCATCAAAAAATAATCTTGTGAAAGTCCAAAAGGTCAAGGATTAAGCATGTAAGTAATATTCTTATGGTCCGTCTTCTAGGGAGGCTACAAAACGTTACATTGCAAAAAATAATAATAATACGGAGAACTTTAACAATAATGCTGTTTCATTTGGAGACCACCAACACAAGTGTATAGTGAAGAAATCCACATAAAGAACTTGTCACAACAACAGGGAAACTACAATAGACAGGACAGGCGGGCAATGTGGATTTGCAGAGTTCATTCTTAATTTGGTTTGTCTGTGGAACTTTTGTAGTTTTATTTCATATCAAGCTGATTCTTGCCATGTTTGAATTACACAAATAGAGTTCTGTATTGTGGATTTTTATTCTGTTATATGGTGGTATCCCTACTGTATTCCATTTCATTTTATGAAATGTATTTTCTGAGTATTTGTGTTCATCCATATACTTTTAATGATGATCATTGCTATAGCTTTTTAATATTATTTTTAAATGACATTTGATATTTATAAAAAAAAAACAAAATTAAACATTAGAATGAACATTAGTGCAAAAATACTGTATATTTCAGTTATTCAGAGATCCGTGTTTAGATCGGTCCGCAAATATACGCACGGCCGGTGCATGCCAAACCCCTTCACACCCATGACACTCCCCTCTCGGCTGTGCTCTCTGAGACTTACGCCTCCATAGACCACCTGTAACTTTCCATGTGAAGTTCTGTGCGTATATGTCCTCCGTCCGTGCGTATTTTGTTAATCGCACCCACTTTTCTTCAAAGCCCCCCGCCCATTTTTATTTAAATTCTCCTGTGTGTTTTTTTCCGTCGCAGATACGAACGTATTTATCAACGTGCGATTCACAAGTCTGTCTGTAAGGCACTTTCGCACGTATAGTCTACGTGAACTACATAAAAAAAAGTTACTACGCATGCTCAGTTGAAACGTACCTATAATTACACATGGAACTGGAAAACGGGAAACCAGGAAACCGGATCTCTGAATACGGCCCACTATCTGTTTATTTTTATCTTTTTATTATTATGCATTTATTATTATTTTTTTACACCTGTCCTGTTTTTGGCACTAGCTGAACATGAGTGGTCAACATGTATTGAGCTATTTCACAGTGTATAAAGCAATTATTATAGGATACGTTACCATAATTTCTCCATATTTCTGAAATTGCTTTTCTTGACCATTAATGCAAATAATTATATCAATATTTTTGCCAGTTTTATGAACTGCAGTTTCTAGGTGAAAGCAGATTGAATTTATTCACCTTAAGGATATATTGTTATCACATATAATAACGGAAGCCTGATAATTATCATTAATTATTCATCTGGATTAAGAGGCAAATGGGCTTCCATTCAATGGTCTTTTACTGCACTACTTATTGATGCAGAACCCTGTGCACTGGTGTGACTAATTCCCATTTTTTTCTGTGCCACAATTGACATCTTACTGGTCCCATATGCATTGACTTACAGAGGAAAATATAAGAAAGTATCTCTTGAAAGAAATGCCTTGGGAAAGACATATTTCTATTGCAGGATTTGTAGCGGCTTTTATTTCATTCTTAAATGATGTTTTATCTGTTTAAAATTACAATTAAATAAATATAGATAAGCACAAATAGTTACATACGCACAGCTTAGATAATAACATTGTGCTGGATCCAGAATTAAATACACACAATAATCATAAGTAATCAGCAGCAGAAGTGAAATGCCAAAAGTGTGATCCTATATTCCATACCTGTGAGGGTAGTTCACCCCTCCGCACATACAGAACTTCCGTAACCTGGGGCCTGATCCAGACCTACGCTCGCAAGCGATTGTACGCTGGTCGTAATCGTAAATTCAGCAGAAAAAACGCACTGTGCATGTGCAGAGTGACAACTTCCGGTCGTTCCAAAGACCTTTTCGTAGTGGCGATTCAGGCGTCCGTATTCTTTGCGTATTTTCCGACGATGGGGCGTGTTTATATTACAAAGTTAGTAATTTTCCGACGATGGGGCGTGTTTATATTACGACGTTAGTACGGACGCTGGAGTTAGGGAATGTAGGCGGGGGGAGCCTTTAGATTGTACAGTATGGGCGTGCTTAGTCCGGTACGATCAGTGCATCGCTACGAAAATTCGTACCGACGCCGGGAAAAGTTTAGGTAGGGTTCAGCCGTTGTACGGAGGTAAAGGTAAGGGGAGTGTCGTGGGAGTGAAAGTTTTTACGCTGGAGCGATAATACGCTCCGCTCTCATGCGTAGATCTGGATCAGGCCCCTGGACCCTATCTTAACTGTCATGCACATGGCGCACATAACATGGGGCTTATGAGTAATGAAAGATTCAGTTATATTATTGTACATGCTAATCTCAGACCCATAATATATGCCCATTATATAAATGTGGTTTTCCAGCTCTGTGGTGGGATTCCTCATGCTTACTCATGAAGCCACACCCCTTTTTAAAACTGGTCCCATGAAGCCAAGCCCTCTTTACCAGCACCGGGATGCCATGTCTTTTTTCAGATTTTCAGGGGGTTTTTTTTGTTTTGTTTTTTGCTTTTTTTAATTATTGTAGGGCAGGGGCATTTTAAGAAGTGGGGGGCGCTTGGGCAGGATTTGTAGATGGGCACCCTTCCCCCCTTATGTATATCTATATACATAGATTAGTGTTAATCCAGAATCATTCGTAGAGCGTACGTCTCATGTGCACGCATGCGCAGCATGGAATACTTACGTATTTTGAATGCAGCAATAGTCTGTTTTTGTGGAATTCTGTATCCGGTCCATTAACAGCGCTTACATTGTAAATTTCACAATATTATTTCTTAAAGAAAAAAGTATTTTTTGAGCAGATGACATGAAAGTATTAGTAGATCTGAAGATTTATTGATAAAAATCAATTCAGCAAAAGACCTAATGAGCTGAATGTATGAAGTGTAGCATGCAAGGACGTGTTTGCAAAGACTTCCTGCAGCTGTGTAAACAGGAACATCACATTGCTCTCTTTACTGCTGGGGACCATGCTCTTTACGCTCTGTAGCTCTGATAAACCGGAAAAGTCTACATCTGCCCATGCATCCAAACCAGAGGTAGTTGAAGATTAAAGACAATGCTCATTTACTCCTTTTTAAAAAGAGAAATATTAATGACATGATTTTTTTTTCTTCTAATGGGAGGGGTGAGAGTTTGACTTAGTGAGAGAGCAGAAACACTAGGGGAGGGGTCTAATATGCAGGGACAAGCTCAGCAATTGGTATGAATGCATCCAATATACATTTGCATATAGGCAAGATAGACCATAATAGAGCAAAAGGAGGGGGGAGGTCAACATATCTGGGGCCAAGTCATGTCACTTAAACCATACCTCTCAAGTGTCCCGATTTGACCGGGACATTCCCGCTGTCCCGCCCACCTCACAACTTATCCCGAGAGATCAGACTCTCAGTTGCTTTTTTTATTTGTTTATTTTTATTTTTATTTTTTTTAAAAAGACCATGCCACTGTGTATGTGACTGGGATTTTACAGCACTCAACTGGTAATACAGGACTCCTATGGGAGCCCTGTAGGACCAAATCTGTTACTGAATGACAGTGACCCTACCCTATACGGTCACTGCCATTCAAATAAGGGATTTGGTTCTACAGGGCTCCGCAGAACAGACGCTGCGAGGAGAGAGGGAGAGCCTCAGTGGGAGCACCGTGGAGGAAGGCAGAAGACATCACAGGTAAGTAAAAAGAAAAAAGACTGACATGAATCTGGCACTATCATTAAGGGGGAAGATGGAGGCTGGCAATAAGGTGGTACATTAAGGGGGCACATGGATGCTGGCATTAAGGGGGCAGATGGAGGCTGGCATTAAGGGGACAGATGGAGGCTGGCATTAAGGGGGTAGATGGAGGCTGGCAACAAGGGGGCAGATGGAGGCTGGCAATAAGGGGACAGATGGAGGCTGGCATTAAGGGGGCACAAAGAGGCTGGCAATAAGGGGGCAGATGGAGGCTGGCATTAGGGAGTCAGATGGATGCTGGCAATAAGGGGGCAGGAGGATGCTGGCAATAAGAGGGCAGATGGAGGACCTTTACCACTGCCTATGGGACTGTCCAGTTCTAAAACCATTTTGGCTGAAAGTTAAAAGATTCTCTGAACACTGTTTGGTTAACCATCTTCATATGTCGGCGGAATGGGCTACACTAGGTATTCTGCCTCCAAACCAGAAACTCCCCATTGGCTTATCTAAAGTATTGCTGGCGGTTAGCGCAGCTGCGTGTAAAACTATCCTGCAGAGGTGGTTGGACACAACTACCCCCCCATTTACGCTTTTCCTTGACAAGCTGGCATACGTTTTCCGTATGGACTGGCTGGAAACAGTCCTTGATAGGTCGAATAGGGTAGAGAGATTCTTTGAGGTCTGGGAGGGATACATCGACATGCTTCCAGTACAGATTAAGAGACAGCTCCATTACTGCCTACAGCATACTGAGTGGTATCTTTCTAGGGTGGCAGTGGGTGATCCCCCTATAGCCCTCCCGCTGGGATGTGGGGACCAGAGTTAGAAGAAAATAGCTTAAAGGTGCAACTCAGGTATTGAGATATTTCCTTGCTGCCCGCTCTCTAATTGTACGCTGCATTTGGTGGGGGTACCGGCTGTTGTAGTGTCTACTCAGATTGTATCTAATTACAATATGTATGTTATGCGTATTTGTTATCTCTCAACTGCGATTTTTTTTTTCTTATTCTTTTTTTCCTTATATTGCATTTAATGTTGTAACTACATCAGAATTCTGTTTCAATGCAATACGGTTGAAAATGTTTGTTACACAAAACAATGTCTGTATTTGTGCAATGTGTGATAAATAAAGTTTATAAAAAAAAAAAAAAAAAGATATATCCCTGCATGCAAAGAATACAATTACCTTGACTCCCCTTGCAATCAACATGGTTTAGCCCAGGAGTAACTCATTTCAAGGTGTGTCTTGCATTGCCCAGACCAGCAGTTTTATCTGTTCTGTCTCTTTTATTTAACAACCATCCATATGTCTGCCCATTATTATTTGTCCAGGATTCATATGTCCAGCCTTCATGTATTCCCCTTATTATTATTATGTCCAGCCTCCATATGTCTTCCCACTGTTTATTTGTCCAGTCTCAATGTCTCCCTTTTTATTATTTGTGTATCCTCCATGTCTGTCACTTATTATTATGTCCAACCTCAATGTCTTCCCCTTATTATAATGTCCAGCCTCCATATCTGCCTCTTTATTATTTTTCCAGCCTCCATGTGTGCCCCTTATAATGTCCAGCCTGCATGTTTGCCCCTTTTAATATCCAGCCTCCATCTCTGCCCCTTATAATGTTCAGCCTCCATGTCTGCCCCTTATAAAGTCCAGCCTTCATGTCTGCCCCTTGTAATGTCCAGCCTCCATGTCTGCCCTTTGTAATGTCCAGCCTCCATGTCTGCCCCTTATAATGACCAGCCTCTATGTCTACCCCTTATAATGTCCAGCCTCCATGTCTGCTCCTTATGTTCAGCCTCCATGTTAGGGTTAGGCTGCGGGGGGGGGACTTATGGTTAGGCTACAGGGGGTACACTTATGGTTAGGTTTAGGGTTAGTGAGTGGTTTGGGATATTATAGAATACTTACTTAACTTTTGGAGCACCAATAGACATTATAAATGGAGAGGGGGACTCTAGTGACCAAATTAATGGTCATTAGCATCAGAACCCCAGAAGAGGAAGGAGTAGGATGCTGCGTCAAGATGCAGAAGAGGAGGCAGAAGATCTTTAGGCAACTGATCCACATCTTCAAGCAAGTGGACCGGATCTGCAATCAACAGCACCAGATCTTCTATCAACAGGAACAGAACTTCAGTCAAGATGTCCCGTTCTTCTAGCAACAGCTCCCGATCTTCAAGCAAGCCATCCCAAGATAGATGACTGTAAAACGGTGATTTTATAAGGCACTTTATTCTTTTTAACACTTACAACACACATTACACATAGGGGTTATTAACAGAGTGGCCACCTGTAGTTTAATTAATTCTAAGGGTGGCATTAACCCT
This sequence comes from Limnodynastes dumerilii, assembly GCA_011038615.1. Classification (NCBI taxonomy): domain Eukaryota; kingdom Metazoa; phylum Chordata; class Amphibia; order Anura; family Limnodynastidae; genus Limnodynastes; species Limnodynastes dumerilii. The sequence continues at coordinate 233,831 of WWET01001899.1, read as the reverse complement.
TGCCATGCTGTCGCTTATAGTACTATTAAGCACAGCAGAACCAGAAACACATGGCCATGCTGTGCCTTATAGTACTATCAGCAGCAGCATGATGTTTTATGCTTGGTCGGCACTTTTTTGACATAAACATAAATGCACAGCGATTTCTTCATGGAAATACCAATGAACATTTGCAGCGATTATAAATCACCTACAAAAAGCGAGCCATAGTGAATACCGCGATTTCTTGCAAAAAACTGCAGCAAAATCGCCTCGATGGCTGGCGATTTATAACTGCTGCCAAAATATGATTCAACTATAAACTAAATAAGAGGCAACACCTATACAGTATTTCAAACGTAGTCCCACCAGTCATTTTATAATATAATTCAAAAATATTTTCTTATCGACATTAGCCCATGGGTGCTACTTTTAGGTCTATAGAAAATGTACAGAAAAGGGGGGGGAGGGAAATACCAGATAAAGTAGTTTCCAAGACCTATTCTGCTTAGTCAGCGCACTGTACAAAATAGGCATTTGCTTTATTCAGGTTACTGTATAGGTGTTGAAAAGGGGGGGAAGGGAAATACCAGATAAAGTAGTTTCCCAAAAAAGACCTATTAACCAGTGCACACCATATATATATATAGACAGACTCATTTATAATTGTTAAAACATTATTTAAATCTTTAATGTCACATATTTAAAACACTTGTATGCATCAATCAAAAATTGGGTGAATTTCTATTGCAAAAGGCGACACATTATTGCACAATCATATTATTGCTTAACAATTTAGAGATTCAGTTTAGATTATCCACAAAAATTATACTGATTTTCATAATTCCACAGTATAAGGAATCAAATTCTAAATTATATTGCAGCAAGATATCCAACATCAACATATACAGAATTCCAAATATATTAAGGATCCAAGGCTTGGTCAAACACAGCCTAAACTATCTAATGGTGCAAACAAACTCTCCCTCCCTCACAACTAGTAAACTCACGGTTACGCTTCACACTTCCGTGCCGTCTATGTCCCTCCCTGTCTAAACTATAGGATTGCTGTGTGAAGCCTGTAACAGTGAGAGAAATTGGGTTAGTTATTGTGCCGCCAAATGGTTAAGGTAGGATACTGTGGGGTCCGCCGGTGCACTCGGTCGAAGTGGGACACCTCCGTTCCTACTGAAGCCGACGCGCGTTTCACCCTAAATGGGGTTTTTCATAGGCATGGTTTGCAGGCGCTTGTTGCTTCGTTTAAATACGCCTCCATATAACCCCTCTTTCTGTCCTCTGTATCCATATAACCCCTCTTTCTGTCCTCTGTATCCATATAACCCCTCTTTCTGTCCTCTGTATCCATATAAACCCTCTTTCTATCCTCTATCCATATAACCCCTCTATCTCTACATTGCACACATACCCCCTTCCCCAATTTTTTTTATAACTTTAGCAGTTTTTATGTCTTCTCTCAATTTCTCCCTTTATCCTGCATGGAGGAGCAGGCTGTGAGGCAAGGACCGGGTGGTGCTCTCAGGTCTGGCCAGGGAAGAGTGATGTTGGCAGGCTGTGGTTCCTTGGGCTGCAGGGCAGAGACACGGACTACATAGTCTGCTCTACAGTGCTGACAACCAGTGATGCCATCGCTGAGGTCACAACAGCGCCATGTCATGTGCACTGCTGATATGGGGGCAGGGCTGGGGCCATGTGGAAAGCAAGAGGGTGTGCTAGAAGTTCAAAAAGAATGTTTTATTGTATGGTGGTCAGAAGCATGCCATCTGTATTGTATGCCGGTCTCTAGGATAATGTCTGTATGGTGTGGCTGTCACTAATATGTATAGTCTGTGATATTGTGGTGGTGGGAATTGTGTAGCAGAGCCTAGGACGCTGTCTGCATGGTATAGTAGTGACTATAATTTGCTTTCTTTTATTGTGGTTACAAGATTTGTTTTTTATGATGCTTACATGGATACTATCATATAGGGCAGTCACTGGTATTAATCCTTAAATTGTTAAGAAAGCCTGTAAAGCCTGTAGAGTGTGAACACGCCCCTGCACAGCATACCCCCCTACTTAACGGTTTGCACTGGCCCTGCCTCTTTTGTCCTGGCAAAAGAACCTAGGCACTAGAGTGGGGCATGACGAAGCTCCTTGTAACTTTAGAGGAATACACACATACACACATACACACATACACACATACACACATACACACATACACACATACACACATAGCTTTTGTTTTATCATAGAACGCACAGGAATGGAGTTCCAGCACCTTCTTTCAACGGATTTTCCAAGTTTTAAAAGTTTTGGCGGCAAAATCATTAAAACAGTGCATGCGGGCTGCTTGTGTGTAGAGTCCGATGCATGCGTACTTCATCCGCGCTGGTTGTGATTGCACTGCTCGGCTTGTGATTGGTTGCATGGTCGTGCGTGAGTTGATGTGAGTTACAGCAACTTTTATCTTACAAAAAAAGCACTGCATACATACATATATACTTACATACATATATATATATACTTACTTACATACATATATACATACATACATACATATATACATACATACATACATATATACATACATACATACATACATACACATTATACTTGATAATGGTTTCTAATTTGAAACTTTTTAAGAGACCTCCCGCCCCCGAGACCTCAATTACATGGCTATCCCTGCCATATGATGGGGATATGACCATCGTAAATGAAGGGTCTGCCCCTTCTCCGCACTTACAGTCGCACGTAACTTTTACTTGTTACATACGTCAATTAGTAAGCACACGGAACACCTGGTGCACGCATGCGCGGATGTTCCGAGACAAGGGACTCACGCAAATGACTTGTGTAAGTCCCCTGTCGTACTTAGGTCAGGATCTGGGTCATAGGTAGGTCCCTGGCTTGAACTTCTTCTTTCTTCTTTCTTCCTGCTTCTTGTTCTTTGTCACTACAGTTTATAGTTTTCCATATAACATGTGTGATCTGATAAATAGGATGCAATACATGAATCATGTACATAGATAAACAAATAACAGAGTGGAATAACTAATGTTACATTCTCTGTGCCTGGCAGATGGGAAAGGATCTGAGCAATTTGGCTGTTTACAGTTAGGTCACTATTTTGCAAGTGCACTTAAACCAGTGAATTATGATTCTGTGCTATTCTGCCAATAGAGTTCAACACAGACTCCATGCCAGGGTGTATAAAAGCTGTTATGGTTGATCAGTGCTCTAGTAACACATTATTGGGGCTGATATAGAGTTACAATTTAAAATGTGTAGAATTAGAGTTTCATAGGTGACATCTGCCAAATGTAAATCTTGCAGTGTAAATATAAAGTGGCTATCTATTTGTGTGCAATAAGCAAAAGTAAAGCATTTTCCATGCATGCAAAATATTACCATTAATTTGAAGCATCAGATTACAACATAGTCTACAGATTGGCACATTTTGATGTTGTTGCCCCCAACACTGAGTCCTGTTATATCTATGTTCTTTCTCTTCATTATATGTCCCAATGTAGTGCCCAAGTTATTTTTATACTATGTCCTACTGTTGTGGCATAAGGAGGTCTTGTCCCCGGTATCTGATTGGGCTGCTGAAAGGATGACAGTGCTGTATCCCCAAATATGGTCATGTATATATTTATATGTAAATATCTATGTATCTTTATCTAGATAGATAGGCAGGCAAAGTACAGTGTCCTACAAAGTAATCACCAGTTCAGACATGTCACCAGAGCTACTGTGAATCACTGCTGCAACACCACTTACTTTGTATTGCTTAGCTGATCAGCTGTCAGATCCAACACACTTAGGTTCCCTGCTGCACCCCCATGCCCCACCACCCCTATTCCAAGCCCAGCACCCTAGGCAATTGCCTAATCTTTCCTAGTGGTAGCTCTGGTCCTGTATACATGCTATACCCCAGAGATCAGTATTTTTGCCAACTTCAAATTATTGTAGTATTACAGTCAGGCTTATGTAGTGTCCTTTCACAATATTATAGATATGTTATACATGTTCATACAAGGATATATGTTGCAATATGTGCCTGTAGATGTAGATCTATAATGTTGCTTTTTACATGCTAATTTGTTGATAGATTTTACCTTTGAAAACCACCAACTAAATCAGGGGATGCCTACTTTCTAATTCTTCCCTCCAAGAGATCTCAGGGAGAAGAAATAGATGCCAGTATGGGGGCGGGGTTTAATGACACAATTTATGCAAATTACATCAAGGCCTGCCCAATTCCCATTAACACTAGAAATTGCGACAATGACAGGCAAGAGGCGGGACTTGCAGGAGATTTGCCTGCTCTCCTGGGATTCCGGGGGAACTGCCCAAATTTCGTCTGTCTCTCGGATATTCAGGGGGAGTTGGCAAACCTGAACTCAACCTATGCATTGCTTACTCCTGGCAGACGAGACTTTGTTGGTAGCAAATTACAACATGTACTGTTCATACACAACTATTTGGGGAAGTGTTTATTGAAATGTAATTACATGGTAGCTATATTATAAGGGCCCAATTCAATTGACTTCGAAGACAGGAATAAAAGTGAAGTGCGCCTGTTCCCGTCTATTACTACAAGAAAAATTTGTGATGTAAATTCACAGAAAAAGTATCACGACCAAACTTCAGGGACAGTTGAATCGGCCACTAATAATGTAGTTAATATAATAAATTATTTTTAATATCTTTCTACTTTTCACAATGATAGTTTATTAATGAGGTGGTAGATTATTTTTTGTTTTTGTTTTTAACAATGCAGATAAGAAGGAGTTATATCCTGCTTATGTGTTAATGAGCTATTTTAGATTAAAAAAATGATTTATCATACTGAATTTTATAATTACTAAAACATTATTTGTTATTTTTGCCTTTTCTTAAAAACCCAAAAACCCTGCTGGGAATTTCACGTTTTTACACGTAAAACATTTTTTCAGAGCAAACCTCTGGGGTATGAGAAGATAATTGTATTTTTTTGCATTCTGTTTAGGAGAGAAAAAAAACACCTAAACTATTCATAATAAAAACTTATTAAAAAAAACACACATTAGAGCACACAAATTCCCCATAAGCAAACGCCATAAATCAGAACACGTTAAATCAACAAGTTAAAAGAACACACCATACATGAAATGCATAAGCAGAAACACTCTATACATCAAGCATAAAACAATCTAATTTACTTTCCACACAAACACACACTCAGATAAATGGTAGCATTCTGCACTCTCTATTTCCCATAGTACTTCCTGACTCTGTTAATAAAGACTTTATTGTTGCTCCTTATAAAGTTCCCATTCCCATTAGAAAGACTTTGTTTATTCATCAAACATTACTGACAGTGACTGCTGGGAGCAGCTTCCCATTTCTACTCCATTACACATTTGTGGCATAAAGTACATTAATTATAGATACATTACAATATTCAACTCATTGAGGAAAAATTAGATGATCAAGGCTCATTTTCTTTGACAATAAGCAAGTTAATGAAAATACTAATTACCTGATGATAAAGTGGAGCCTTCAGCATGGAATTCTCAGCATCTGTAGATCAGCCTGCTGTAGCAGCCTACAGAACGAATGACAGAAGCGCTATTTTCCAACAAGCCAATGCAGAGATTATCAAGTGCCCTTTAATTGCATATTTGGACATCATGTGTGAAATAAGTCATTATAATTGCTCTACCTGTAAAAGGGCTAGAAATATAAAATAATATAGGTTGTGTCATAAGCAGGCTCATCATCTGCTTTTATGGTAATGTCACAACAACCTGCTATGGTAGCTCACTAAAGATGGGTGGACTAATCCAATGTTGTTTTCCTGTTTAATAATGAATACTATTACTGTGTAATGTCTAGATTCCAAAAAATGGAAGTTGTACAATCAATTTATAGGTAAATGCAAACAGGTGCATGAAATGCAGAGGTTAATCTGCTAGCAACAGAAATAAAGGAAAGAAAATGCCCCAGCAATACTGCCATTAACCAGTAACAGACCATACCATTCTATATGTAAAATGAAACACAGAAATATTACACATATTTACGCAAATTTATGATAAGCCACCAGCCACCTTCAAGGCCTTTCTGCTTATATATATCCACTCAAGCCAAAACTCAGTGGAGGCAAGTACTCATAGTATATAAAGATAACTCCAGGTGCACGGCTGAGATAAAGATAAATAAACCACAGTTGAAATAAAGCCAGCACTCTTAATTAAATATGGGACATAGGTGTACAAAAAAGTTCCATTATTTATAGATATATCATCCGATTTGATGAAAAAACATTCTGGCACTTCAGATTCCTCAGGCAAAAGCAATGCCTAATATACATACAAAAATACACAAAGTGCAAGGTGCATTAAAACAATAGTAGAGACCCATAGAGGTAGAGAAACACATATGGCTTAATGGACAAATACACTGCTTCACTGTCAAAAATATACTTGCAACAGAATATCACATGCAGCAAGATTCATAGCGTCCAGAGCCAAATGCAGAAAAATCACAGGCTTAGTCAAACATCCGACGATCGTTTCGAAGCCTTCTGGCTCCTTTTTCAAGGAAGACAGAGCCAACACCAAGATCTAAAGGTAAGTGAGACAGAGCCAACACATGTAAGTGTAGCTACAGCTCTCCGGAGCTGAAAAAAATAAAAAGCAATTAGTAAAAAAAAAATAAAAAACCCTTCCTCCGCTACCCTACTCCCTCCGTCACAACCCACAAGCGCTGAAAAGAAATAAATAAAGAACGGCCACCTGCAAAAGAAAACGCTTCTCAGACTGATCTACGCCCATTTTTGAGAACACCTGCGAAAGCCTCCGCTCCTTCATCATCTCCCCCTTCTCCGGCCGCGCAGTCTGACCAGGAAGACAATATGGCCTCGGACATGTCGCAGTCATCCCCGCTCTTTTCTCAACTTAAAACAGAGATTAGTGAAATTCTGGCGCATGTCCGAGGTCTTCCTTCAAAACAAGATCTAGTCGACACAGAGCAAAGATTGCAAGATTCAATGCGAGGTTACAAATTTACAGAAGGATCTCTCACAGATGTCTACACAGATTGATTGGAAGCAGAGAGAGATTCAACAGAGGAGCAAGTGACAGTACTGAAATACTTAGTGGCTCATCAGACACGTAGTCTCCAAGCTTTATCAATTAATGTGGACGACCTAGACAACAGGGGACGTCGTAATAACTTACGCGTTAGAGGTCTCCCAGAGGATATCGATCAACAGGGCCTGCCTGACGCCTTCAATGCACTATTAGGAGAAATTCTGGACTTAAATCCTAACACGCTGATAGAGTTAGACAGGGCGCATAGAGCTCTAAAGCCCAAAGTCCCTCCAACGGAGAAGCCGCGAAACGTCAAATGCACCTCCGTTACTATGCGCAAAAAGAAGATATCCTGAGGCGGATTCGTGGCAAATATGACATCACCTTCCAGGGCAATAACATCAAAATATTCCAGGACCTTTCCTGGAAATCCTTCAGCAACGCCGCCTCCTGAAAGCAGTCACCGAAGAGTTGCTCCGACGCGATCTGAAATACAAATAGGGTTTCCCCTTTGCTCTCCAAGTATCACAGAGCGGCAAACTCCATTCGTTGCGTACGCCAGAAGACCTACCTGGTTTTTGTCGTGAACTAAACCTCGGACAGATCGAGGTCCAGGATTGGCTTGAGCCCGATCTCACTCCAGGAACTTCAACCCAGACAACGAGAGCACCCCGTTGGCAGACGGTGACGCGCGGCAAACGAAAGTCTCCAGAATCGTTAACCATGGAAAAGTAAACGCCGCCTTGAGAAAAGATCAAGCCCAAGGGATGAACCCAACAGGGGATGCCTTGGATGTTTACTTCCTGTGACCTTAGGGTTGAAGCTGTGGACCTCCTTGCACTGTTCCTGGACCCAGAGGCCTTGATCTGCGGAGAGTCCTTCGACTTGTATGAGCTATGCACATAACAAGCCCTGTTTTGGCTCAGAACTTACCCTTCTATTGATCCTGTGAGATTTGCTGTGAATTCCGGAGCAGCAGTGAGGATACCGATCCTTACGTGACAGGACAATCTCCAGAACCGTAATGTTACA
>WWET01001899.1:196077-211995 GCA_011038615.1 Limnodynastes dumerilii | reverse complement strand
TGTTTACTTCCGGGCGTATATGTGCTCTGTCCGGGCGATTCTTTATAACTGCGCCTCCACACGTTCATTAATGCCTCAACCAACCCACTTTCATGTCAATTTTCAGGTACGGATTTCTACGCCGCCCATCCACACGTATGTACCCAAGTGCAATTCACATGCCTGTGCCTAAAGCACTTACGAGTGTATATTCAACAAAATTGACATAAATAAAGTTACTACGCATGTGCAATTAATCCAAACCTAAAAATAGGCACGCAACTCCCTGCGAAAATGGTTCTCTGAATACAGTCTTTAATGAGGACAAAGTAGAGGAGTGATGATAGGAGGGAGGAGGGCCCTGCTCATAAGAGCTAACATGCTAAGTGGGAGGGGGTGAACAAACAGGAGGCACAGGAGGATGAGAAGAGAGAAGTGGCCCTTTGTGACCTTAGTCAGGGCAGTTTCAGTGGAGAGAGGGTTCAGGATAGAGTTGTCGGTGAAATAATTAGACAGTTGTAAACAATCTGTTCAAGCAAATTGGTGGCGAAGGGGAGAAGGGAGATGGATCAGTAGTTGAAGGGTGAGGTGGGCTCGAGGTTAGCTTTTTTAATGATGGGGGAGACAAGAGCATGTTTAAAGGGGGGGGGAAGAAGCCAGAGAAGAAGGATGAAAAGGTGGGTAAGATGAGAGCAAGAGGGAGAGAGAGCAAAGAAAATTTGAGGGGATAGGATCAAGTGCTCATTTTAACGGAGGGAACGACAAAAGAAGGGAGTGGACTTCTTCAGCTGAGGTAACGATGAAGGTAGACATAGGTGGTTAGCTAGGGAAAAGATGAGAGGGTTGAGATGGAGGGGGATGAGAGGTGATAGTATTAGAGATGGAGCTCCTGATGGAGTCAATCTTGGAAGTAAAGAAGGTGGCAAAGTCAGAGGCAGAAATATTGAGCTTGAGGGGAGAAGGAGGGGGGAGAGAAGAGAGTTGAAGGTGGCAAAGAGGCGGCGGGGGTTAGAAAATTAGGAGAGGATGAGGGACTTGAGGAAGGATTGCTTGGCGAGGGCAGAGATAAAAGAGGAGAGGATGAACTTGAAGTGAAGAAATTCTGTGAGAGAGACAGAGGAGGTAGGGCAGGCAGCATCAAGGGCAGAGGAGAGGGCGTTGTTGTAGAGAGAGGTGGCTAGGTTAGGGAAGGACATGATGGAAACGGGTATGAGGAGGGAAAAGGGAAGAGGTGAAAGCCACAATGTCAAGAGAAATGAGGTTCTGTTGGGAGTAGGTAACAAGGAAGGAAAGGGGGAGGAAGAGAGGGAGAAGGAGATAAGGTTATGATCAGAGAGGGGGGAGGGAGAGGTGGAGAAGTTACACAGAGTGGCCCAGGTTGTGAGTGGGTGCGGAAGTCCACTGTGTTAGGCCAAGGGAGGAGGAGAGTGAGAGAAGTTTGGGTTCGAGAGGTTGTCAAAACAGATGTTTAAATCACCTAGGATGAGTGTGGGGAGGTCAGAAGACAGAAAGTAGGGGAGTCAGGCTCTAAAGTTATCAATGAATTTGGAGGTGTGGCCAGAGTGGTGGCAGACAACAGGAACACAGAGATGCATGGGGTGGTAGAGGTGGATACAGTGTACCTCAAAGGAGAAGGAGGGCTAAGTGGGTATGATGCTAAAGGTGCAGGAAGAAGGAGGATGCCCACACTATCACCAGAGCATTCACAAGGCCTAGGGGTGTGGGAGAAGGAGAGGCCAGCATATGAGAGGGCAGGAGGGGAAGCAGTGTCAGTGGTGGAGAGCCAGGTTTCTGTAATGGCGAAAAGATTGCAAGAGTTGGAGATGAAGAGGTCATGGATGGCAGGGAGCTTGTTACAAATGGATCTGGCATTCCACAGACAGTAGGAGAATGAGAGAGAGGGTTGATGTGGATGAGATTGGAGGGGTTGTAGGAGCACTGTGAGGCATAAGAGAGAGGGGTGGGATGTGGTGATGATGGGGATGGGAATTGAAGGGGAGACTGATGGAGGAGTTGGAGAGGGTAAGGGGTGAGTAGGAAGGATAGGGAGGAAGTTGGTGGAGAGGAGGTGGGGGGGTGGATGGAGAGGCCATGGTCATTGGGGTAGGTAGAAGGTAAATAGTAGTGATATAGGCAAGGGTAGCTGGAGCAAGGATCAGTAGAAATTAAACAAGTGTAATGACAATAATAAAAAGCATAAATGTAAAAGTTAATTAGGGTTTGAAACTAAGTATTGCAAGGTTATTAGAAGTCCAATGTAGTCAGTAGAAGCAGCAATAGAGAGGTTTCATATCGCAATATGCAGGTAAGGCTGTCCATCAGTTTTTGTTCAGTTTTTGTTCCTGTAACGTTTTTGCGTATCTGCTGGAGAGTAACAGACTTTCTCAGCTGATTGTGAAAGAATTCCTTAAGCCCCATAAACACTACAGTTTTTTTAAATGATTATCATCACGATATCATGCAAGTGTGTACGCTGCAATGATCATGCCTGATCATTGCAAAGTACACAAAATTTTTGAACGCATCTTTTAAAAAGTTACATTTAAACGATCAAGCCATTCAGTACTGAAGGCTCAACTGAAAATTGGGGCAGATCCAGAACAACGCTGCTGTGCGAATTTACGCCTGGCAGACACATAAAATCGCGATTTTGTATGTACTGCGCATGCGCACAACAGATGATACGCTACGTAATGTAACTCTGAGCGTATGGGTCATTCACGTATTTGCTGCGTAAATTCATACGTGGGGACGTGCCATTTTTACGTGAGCCATAAGTACGCCTAAAATACGCAATGTAGGTGGGGGTTTTCATTTAAATTGTACAGTATGGGCATGCTTAGCTGCGTAAGTCCATCCGTACGCGTGCGGATGAGAGCTTTTACGCGGCCAAAAGTTAAGGTAGTGTTTGAAACGCGGATATCGGTTTAAGTACATACATTCAAAGGATGTGCCATGGGGAGTTTATTGAAGGTACGCACGCGTAAATACGCCATGCTAGTAAACGGATTGCAAGCGAAGTTCTGGATCTATCCCATTGTCTGTAGTTTGTATGGAGCTTTAGTGGAAGTGTTGGTTTGTCAGTTGTTTCCCTCTATTTTCCTCCTGTTTAACTCCGATGTAAATCCGAATTCTATTTAACACTTCAAAATTATTCATTTTAAAATCTATTCACTAAGGCAGCATAAAAGGCCAGGTCTTAAAATAGACTAACTGGAACCAAAACCACAGGGGGTCCTTAGTACATATGATTGTATTGACTTGGACACAAGCCATATCTGTCCTGGATTTATTGTTTAAGATATTCCCCAATTCTCTGCAATAGTGCTGTAAATAGCACATTGCAATGATCGTTCACTTAAATCAATGTAACAAACAAAAGAGCATGAACTGAAAAGTACTGTGTAAAGCATCTCAATGTCCATCGATCAAAGGCTCACATTTTGTTCCTTTATTCGTTTCCTTTTATTTTTCACTTTAAAACACACAAACATATAGAACATAAGAGCCAAACCACCTGCAAGCTTAGCTAACAAGAAGTGTCAGTATATAGGAAAGCTTAATATACTATTGTGCTACAAGAAACGACAAACCAACTAAATTACACTTAATATAAAGATACATTTCTATAAATACAAGATTATAGCATCTAGTGCATTAATCATAGAAATGAAAGATTTAATGTGTGAACCCCGGCAGATTGGGAGAAACACAAGCATCTACTGAGTAAATTTATCCAGTATAGGGATTCATATCGGTAGAGATGATGGGCCGTATTCAGAGATCCGTTTTTGTAAGGAACGCAATTATACGCACAGACGAAGCAAGGAAACATCCACCAACAACCCTGACACCCCCCTCCCCCGGACGTGCTGTTGTGGACTTACAAGCCCCTAGACCACTCTGTTTTTACGTGTGTACTTAGGAGCGTGTATGTGCTCCGTCCGTGCGACTCTTTATAACCGCGCCTCCATGCATTCATTTAAATTCCTTCCCCCACCCACTTTTATGTCAATTTTCAGGTACGGATTTCTACGCCGCCCATCCACACGTATGTACCCAAGTGCAATTCACATGCCTGTGCCTAAAGCACTTACGAGTGTATATTCAACAAAATTGACATAAATAAAGTTACTACGCATGTGCAATTAATCCAAACCTAAAAATAGGAATTCTTTCACAATCAGCTGAGAAAGTCTACTACTCTCCAGCAGATATGCAAAAACGTTACAGGAACAAAAACTGAACAAAAACTGATGGACAGCTCTGGGTCCTGAACTCTTAAGCTAAACCTTTGTAAAAAAAAGACCTCTACATCAGAAAGACACTCCAAGGAGCGAGGATTACATTTACCAAGGCCATTGTACCTGTGGACATTGACAATTTGGACAATAAAGATTTGCTGGCATATTTTGGACTTATCTTTATGTTTTTATTTATCATGGCTGTTTGAGGACTGTTAATATAATAAAGATACAGTTGTATGGCCACTATTGCTCTGCCTGTGTGGCGGTGAATCTGGAGGACAGCGGGGGCACGCAGTGGTAGCATGGTCTCTGGCAACTCATGTCCTCACTCAAGCTTTCATTCCCAACATTCAACTGAAACTGCATGACTAAGGTGGTCAATAATTTAATCGCTACTAAATCTAAAGCTCACTACAATATTGTAATTCTTATGGATCTTTCTGATACTGTTGACCACTACATACATATGTTACAATGCCTAATGTATTAAGGACTCAGCTCTTTCTTGGTTGACATCCTACGTATCTAATCGCACTTTTAGTGTTCATTTTTCTGGATCCCGCTCTACTGTTCTTTCTCAGTCTGTTGAAGTACCACAAGGGTCAGAATTAGGTTCATCGCTCTTCTTTATCTGTACCACTTCCATTGAAGTGTTACACAAATCTACCTATCTACTCCTATCTCTCACCAATTATGATGGCCTGTGTATCTGAATGTCTCTTTACCATTTCATCTTGGATGTCCTTCCACAATCTCAAATCTTTCAAAAACAGAACCCATAATATTTCCACCTGTCAGTTAAAGTTACCCACCTGGTGGTCTCTCTATTTCAGTTGACAACACTGAAACAATTCCTACTTTTAAAGCTCTCCTCTATACTTAACAAATGCTCTGATTCCTGGTTACAAGCTTCTCCTGGGTTGTACCCACTCTCTGGTTTGACCATTAAGACTATTCTTTACTCTTCTAAACTTTCAAGCACTCCCTTAAAACTTACCTCTTCAGATAAGCTTACCAAATTTTTAAACATTGTTAAAATTTGCTATCCAGTTCTGTTATATAATTAGTACAAACTTGAACACTTCAAACCCTCCACTCTTTTGGTCTCACTGACACTGCTCTCTCTTGGTTTTCCTCCTATCTCTCTGATTGCACCTTCTGCTCCCACCCCTAGCTCATCCTCCCTTTCCGCTCCCTGTTGGTGTCCCCCAGGGCTCTGTCCTTGGCCCACTCCTCTTCTTCCTCTACACCTCCTCGTTGGGTAACCTTATCAGCATCTTTGGTTTCAACTACCACCTCTACACTGATGACACTCAAATTTACCTCTCCTTCCCTGAGCTCAACCCCTCTCTTCTGTCTAAGATTTCCAAGTACCTTGCGTCCCTATCCACATGGATGGCCAAACGCTTCCTCAAGCTGAATATGGACAAAACGGAAATTATTGTTTTTCCTCCCCCTAGGATTTCTTCCCCGCCTTCCATCATGATAACCATTGGTGATACCTCTGTCTCCTCATCCCCTCAAGTTCGCTGTCTAGGTATCATCCTTGACTCCTCATTTTCCTTTATACCACACATCAGTGCCCTTTCTCATTTTTGTCATTTCCACCTACGCAACATTGCACGCATCCGTCCCTTCCTCACCAATGAAGCTACTAAAACCCTCATCCTCTCTTTAGTCATATCGACTACTGTAACCTCCTCCTCATAGGTCTTCCACTCACCGATCTTGCACCCATTCAATCTATACTCAATGCTGCTCCCAGGCTCATCGTCCTCTCACGCCGCTCTACCTCGGCCTCTCCTTTATGTCAAACACTGCACTGGCTTCCTGTCCATTTCAGACCTCTCTTTAAACTCCTTACCCTCACCCTTAAGGCCATCTCCTCATCCACTGCTCACTACCTCTCTTCCCTCATCAACATGCACACCCCTTCCCGCCCTCTTTGTTCTGCTACTGATCACCACATCTCAAGCCCGTATGCACTGGAATGACCTCCCTTTTCAGTCAGACTCTCCCCCACATTGCAGGTCTTCAAGCGTTCACTCAAAAAGCACCTGTTCAGGCTAGCATATGCCTCCTCCACTTAGCATCCTCATTGCATCCTTCATCTATCCCTTCTCTTCCTTCCCCCTCTCCTCTGCTCACACCAGCAGTTCACTTCCTTCCCCTTCCTTATGTCTTCTGTAAGTTTTTCCCTCCCACATAGTGTGTTAGCTCACGTGAGCAGGGCTCTCCATTCTAGTGTTGTTCCTTCCTCCCCAACTCCCCCCTCACTTCATACCCTCTTGTACCCCTCTGCTACCCTTTTACCCCATCCCCACCTGGTGGCTCCCTCTCAACCTCTCACTGCGCTCTATCCCCTGATCCCTGCTCTTCCAAGCTTGACACCTCGCATTTTGCCTTGCGTTATGTGCTTGATTCACTTTATTTTTGTGATAGTTTTATAGTCATATTGTATTTATATATACTATGCTGTCCATCCCTACCCTGTATGTCTGGGCTGTATTATGTTGTATTTTGTACGGCACTGCAGACACCTTGTGGCGCCTTATAAATAAACGATAATAAAAATAAAATATAGCGCCACAAATTGTCCGCAGCACTATACAGAGATCATTATACATTCACATGAGTCCTTGCCCCTATTGGCGCTACATACTAAGGGCCCTAACACATTCATACAAGCACACACAGAGAATAGGGTTAATTTAGTTCCCAGCCAATTAACCTATCGCCATGTTTTTGGCATGTGGGAGGAAACCGGAGCACCCAGAGAAAACCCATGCAGACACTGAGAAAATACATTTATTTACTTATTACTCATTATATAGGTTAGTAACAGGGATTTCACTCCCCTCTGGTGCATACTACCAGACCCCCAGATGTATGAAAAGCAGATCCGGTCCATTCAGGAATTGAACTTATGACCTTAGCACTCATTAAGCCACCGTGCTGTGCTGACCACAGTCATGGAACAACATACTAGTTTCTTGCAGAATGCACGTCACAACCAGTGCCTGCAGTGACCTCTCTCCACCACCAGGGGCCCTCCACGCTCTCTCTAGCTCCAGTCAATCTTGTCTGATTGTCTGCAGTCCAGCTCTGTGGCTACATCTGATGACTACAGCTAATTAATCAGAATTCCTAACACCTGCAAGACCTGCTTATTACCAGCAAGTTCCAATCTTCCCTTGCTGGTTTATTGTTGTCTGTCCTATTTGACTCTGTCCTTCTCCCTTGTTCCAGCTCCATATGTCTTGGAGAATCCCAGGATATTGCTCCAAGCTATTTCCATTCAAGTCTGTTTGCCTAGCATCCTGACCTGCCTGCCTGATTTACCTGAACTACTGCTCCCAGCATCACCCTGCAAGCCTTTCTAGCTCTACTCTGTAATCTGGTCTCAGCCTGACTGTGCAATCCGGTTCAGTCAAACCTGTGTGGTCCAGCCAAGCCTGTGCAAACCTTCTCCAGTCCAGTCTGCTGTACTACTGATCCCAGCAATACCAGCACCACTACTCCCAGAATTTCCTGCAAACTAGATCCAACCCAACTGACTCTGCAACCCGGCTCCAGCCCAGCTGCCCTGCAATTCGGCTCATGTTTTGCAAGCCTTCTCCAGGACAGCTTTACACCAGTGGGCCTGGTAAGCCAAACTATTCATTTAACTGTTTCCTACCTTGCTGAACTGTTCAGCTATCTGTCCTGCCAAAGACTCCTTGAACTCTGTTCTGCCTTTGCCTACCTGTCCCAGTCTGGCATAGTCCGGTCCAGCCATAAGACTCCTTGGACTCTGTGCTACCTATTGCCTTGCCTGTCTCAGTCTGGCATAGTCTGGTCCTGCCAAATCCTATACTAATATACTTTTACAGTGTTGCAGGTTTATTGCTGCCCCCCTCCTGAACTCCTGTACTACCCACCTTGTTTTGCAATAAACCTTGCTGAATTTACCAAGACTCCATGTTCATGACACTGTCTAACCGGGGCACTATACTACATTATCTTTGGAAGGGGGCATGATACTACATTATCTTTGGAACGGGGGCACAATATTACTGTATTATAGCAATGGGGGCTGTTTAATCATTAAGAGTAAGATTGAGGGACATTCTGTATGTAGCAGCATGCTCTTAACCCTTGGCATGCTGCCACTTATGGTACTATAAGGCACAGCATACCCTGCAAAACATGGATCGAATCGAGACATCAATAAACCATACCATACAAAGAATCCCTTCACCCAAGAAGGATGTGGGTCTGGTGTTAGAACAGCCATTTATTAAATCTGCCAGCTCTCAAATAGATTACTTTTGCCTTGCCGAGGAGCAATATCCCCAGGACCTAATCTAATCCCTTAGTTAATAGTCTATTGAGAATATTGTTGTTGGATTAATCGAGACATCAATAAACCTTAGCATACAAAGAATCCCTTCACCCAAGAAGGATGTGGGTCTGGTGTTAGAACAGCCATTTTTTAAATCTGCCAGCTCTCAAATAGATTACTTTTGCCTTGCCGAGGAGCAATCGATTATCCCCAGGACAAATATGCAGTGGCGAATGACAAGTATTTTTGTAACCCCAACCCTTGTCCTAATCCTTATCCTAACCTTCCCTCCCATTACCCTAACACTAACCCTTCCCTTTCCATTACCCTAACCCTCTCCTCCCTGCAGTATGACCGTAAGACTACCCTCCCAGCAGCATAACCCTAAGACTACCCATAGACTCCTCTGTAATACTCACCGGTCCGGTGTGCGGGTTTGTGACTGTGTGATGGGTCTGCAGCGGTGGTTTCTGAATTAATGAATGGGTAAGTATGCTGGAAAATGAATTTGGCATACTTACTCATTCATTAGTAAAAGTTTCTAATCAGTAATATTTTTAAAACAGAGACAGCCGAATTTAGCTGTATTTCAAAAATTGAATTTTCGTGTTGGAGAATGCATCCCACCCAAGAAGCACCAACTCTTAGCGCTTAATAATAACTTTCCATCTTTTGCAGTCTATTCATTTGTTCCTTGGCTGTTTCATTTAAAAATCACCTGTTTTAAGCTTTCATTTCACAACATGGGCACCTCAATTAAATCCAACTGGTCATTTTCAATCACAACACTTAGTCATCATTTTAGATCCATTGGGCCTGATCCAGAGCTACGATGTTACACTGAGCATTCTAACGCTCAGCGTAACATTGCAGCACTCCCTCCCGACACTCCCCCTTGTCCAAACGTATTAACACTCGCTTACGCCAGCTGAAGCTACCCTTCAGCCGGCATAAGCTAGTGTAAGCCTAGGGAGCCTCATTACCCTACCTCCCACCGACTTACTGCACTAATTGCAGCGTAGTAATGCTGGGGAACTCCAGTGTTACTACGCTGCTGCTATGGACGCACGATCCTGGATCGGGCGTTGCCGTAGCTACGCCGGGCAACATCTGCCCAGCACATACGCAGATTGTTTTTTTACATGATATTACGCTTACATCCGGTGTATTAACTGCGGGCGTCGGAGGTGTGGATTAGGCCCATTCTCTCTAATCACTTATGTCTCAAAATAAACTGACCATTTTTCTCAACTTATATTAAAATTCTACAAAGTCTATACTTGTTGGGCCTCATCCAGACCTGCGCTCATGAAATGCTCACGTGCGAAGCGTATTCACGCTGGCGTACCTACGATTGCACTCCCTCTTGCTCGTACTTAGTTTTGCTTTCTTACGCCCAGCAAACCCTACCCTAACTTTTCTGATCGTAACCGTGGACGTCCGTAAGCTCAGTGCGTAGTTACGACGCTTAGCACGCCCATACTGTACGATTTCAATGACTCACTCCGCCCTCGGTGCATATTTACAGGTTTCGTATGGCAGGCACGCCCCCTCGAGCGGTGTTACGAAGCTGCTATGCTCAAAGCCCACAGGATTTCTGAGCGTAACATCTGCCCCGCGCATGCGCAGTAACTAAAAATAGCCGTTTTTACGCTTACGATCACCGTAAAAACGCACACAAGCGTAGGTCTGGATCAGGCCCGTTACGTCAGCCAACAATGTCCTCACAGCCAAGGTGAAACATTTCTGCTTATGACATTGTTAACCACTCAAAACATCTTTCCAATCACTTGGGATCCATAATATTTTTGCTTTAATGACTTCATGACCAAATTTCTTTCAGTGTTTTTGTAATAAATGACACCCTCATGGTCCACATCTGTTTGCATCCCTTCTGTCTGTAAGGAAACAATTTTGTATGGGTTCCATTATCTCAATGTATTATCCAAAATGTCAAGCTCTCCTTAACCCTCAGCTTAATGATATAAACATAAAAAATACAACAGCAACTTCACTCTCCCTATCATTCTCATTTCCCCTACCAGTGAAGGACACAATAAATTTGACCCATAGAGCCAGTGCCCATGGCTTAAGAATTGTCTGTTATAAGGCATTGGAGCATGGATGCTTGAAATTAAGAGGGATATTCAATTGCTTCAGACCCATCTGACCTTCAACTGCCCAGTTGGTTAGACATTGGATAAGTGTGTGCATTCTCACAGCCACCTATTACATCAAATTCTAGCCATCTAGGATCGGATTCACAGACACGATTTTGCTTGTTTTTCCGTGCGTATTTTGAGGATTAGATTAACTGCGTATGCGTAGTAACTATATCCACGTAAGTTCCATAGGATTTAGGCACAGAAGTCCACTAGGCATGGACTACTGAATCGTACTTAGTGACATACGTACGGAGGGACGTGTCAAGTTACGTGAAGTGGGCGGGGGGGCATTTAAATGGCCTTTATTTAGTAATGTACGCACGTACATAAGGAACTTATGCATGTAACTACACACGTAGAGTTAAGGTTGCCCTATGGATGTGTAAGTCACCGAAAATCCGTCCGTGCGAGGTGAGTGTCATGGGTGTTGCCTTGCAACGTATGTGCATATATTTGCATACTTAATACAAACGCATCTGTGAGCACTAAGCTGTCCGTGGCTGGCAAGCTCTTATAACAGTACTCAGAGGCTATGAGTGCTGGTTATAAATAACCTTTCAGTCACTGACAGCTTTGTTCTCTCTTTTACCCACCAGAGGGGGAGGATTGGGGGCTGCATCCAGCAGAGGACAACACTAATCTGTCCACAGCTGGTGAGTTATTTATAAACAGGGCTGATTATAAAGAGCCTGCCAATCACTGACAGCTTTGCTCTGTGGCTCCTAGCTGGCCACAAAGTGCAAGATACCCCCCCACCCCCATCTGGCACTGTCTACTTCTACTTCATCAAAACACCCTGTCATTGCTCATATGTTTCTCCTGCGTCATTCATAACCTCTTCCAGTTTTGTATGGTAACAGTGCTTTCTCAATGGACTTTACAGCTAAAGAACCCTACATCTCTACACCAAGGGCCATATGCAGACCACTGCACATCAATCATAAGTACAAACATCTGGAAGTCCGCATGGAAAAGGGAAATTAACTCACCTACCACTCTCCTCACTTGTGCAAACTTAAGCCACTTTCTTAAGTGCTCTGCACGAATATGCTATAATGCATGCTAAACTCCGCCTCCATAGCACTCCCACTTATGGATCTGCACTGTTCTATGCACATGAAGATCTGCTTCATAACATCTGGTGTGAGCATGCGCAAAATGTCACTTGCAAGGGGATATGTGGCTTGCTTAAATTCCCTTGCTTTATTAAAACTGGTTACAACCCCAACTCTTCAAGTGAAACCATAAGTTTAGGGCTATCTTTACCTTCTATTCCATCCATTTCAATATATGGAACATACAGTAACACTAGCACTCCCCCAATAAAGGATATTAGTAATAGTTGGCTACAATAAGTTTGCAAAATGAGGTATTGCCATTTCCTTTCTTCCTCCAAGAATCTACTGGTAATCTCATAGAAATGTAATCTTTGTGGAACTGAGAATGGTGATTTAGAGTACACCACAAGGCAGGACCCAGCCTCAGTACACTCAGAGCTAAATCTTGTTTGCTTAAATTATTTGTTTCTTCTGCCTAATGAATATAATTCTAATATACAAGGGATAACACTGGCATTTCTTTGAAATGTTGATTTAGTTTAATTATGAAAATCACCAAGGTATTTTCTGGCGGCTGCATCACTCCCTGTACTAAGATTAATCACATCAACATCATTCATTTAATCTTCAAAAAGGAAGCAGTTGTCCACAAGAGCTTTCAAATAGCTTCATTAGTGCAATTTTTTACACTCAAACACTAAGCTGGCAGCATCTGATTAAGACTGAGGAAGGTCATTGTATTCCTCCACTGCATGTTCTAATTGTTTGCTAAGTGTGTAGACATTTTGCCATACTTTGCTTGTTTCAATATCCCTGTGGTTGGTGTTCTGGCATGTAACACTTCATAAACAACAAAATGAGTTGGTTTACATTAATGATCTTGGCAGTTCCAATTTACGATTGTGAGTTGTGGTTGTAACTAACAAATGTATTATTTCATTTTATTTTTTCCTTCATCATAAAAAGGTGCACATGTTATAGTGAAACTGGACTGTTAATCACATATAAAGTGCAGACCCAGGGAACAAACCTTTTTGGGTTTTTTTATTCCATCATGCTATAGGAAAGGAGGTTATTTGTGTCGTGCAATGCCATAAAGCCACAAAGAGGGAGGGAAGTTAAAATGTTAAATATCTGAACTATTTAATCACCGCCAGGTATTAGAAAAACTCTTTGCACTGATGTAGAGAATTTAGCATTTAGAGCGGTGCAGCAAAAGTGATTGTAAGGTGGTATATCAGACTGGGATATCACCACTGGCCAATCTTGGTGAGCGGTGATGGACCAGTCAGGGTTTCCCATGGTAGGTTACTAAAGAGTGGAGGTTGGAGAAGGCAACCTGAGATGAAGGAAAGAAGCAGTTGCAGGAGAAACAGCTAAGGCAGGTGGAAGAAAAGAGCTGACTGGAAGAATTGTGGCAGCTGGGACAACTGCGGTGTTATCAATGCCTGGAAAGGCCTATAACTCAGGGGTGTGCAAAAGACCCACATTGGTAATAGGGTAAGCCATAAAGAGGAAGGGGCTTTCCCCTAGATCACAGGGAAGAAGGGAACTTTAAAATAAGTCCCAATCAAGACCCTAATTAACCAGATGCTGCTGGACCCTGGTAACTTGCCTTGGCAAGTGGGGCCCTAGGTCCTGGTAAGTGGGACACTAGGTCTCAATTGTGGCCCTACCCAACTAGCTGGACATCAGCAGGAGGTCTTGGGTCATTGCCTCCTGAATATCTACTCCGATCCTCAACCAGGCATGAACTGTAGAGTGCAATAGGCCTGGTAGTAAGTGCAGTAGACCTTAAATACCTACATCTACATAAGGCCTAGTTCAGTGAGGTACTTGACCCCACAGTTAGATGGGCATGTGGGAACTGATTCACACTCAAAAGTGCAATTAGGAAAGTTCTTAAATATGCGAATGGACCAGATCTGTAAGAGCGATTCACAAATACTAAAGAATCAAGTTAACCACACCCCCAGCATCGGAACTGCTAAGTACGGGCGGGTTTTCTAGGTGCGTGAATTTAAGAACGAACTTATTTCCTAAAAATGAATATTAAAAATATTTTGAAAACAAACATGTATAATAAAATGTACAATGTCATTAAGCATTATAAACATTAAGGAAAGATGCATGAATCATGCGGATATCAACATAAGAATGGTAGAGGGCATCTTTCTGTGTGTATGTTAGTTTCCGCAAGGCTTCTTAACTGTAAATCATTAGTCTCGAGGATACTGTACATTAGTGGCCCACATGCCACTCATTTGCCTTAAGAGTCTTGCCCCTTTAGCCACACGTGGATGTCATTATGAACCAAAGCCTGAATCATTCCTAAGTAGCCATTCTTTTCTGTGAATCATTCGGCCATGCTTTCCGTGCGTAGTTTGGGTTCTGGGCATGCGCTGTTTAACCGTTCTTAAAAATATGCACAAAGATTATTTTCTTTCTTAGTTGTGAATCAGGCCATTAGTCCAGAAGTTAGACCTCATAGTTTGTCAGGCATTAGGCCCTTAGTTGGGTGTTTTGCTTCCTTTGCAGGTCTTGCCTACATTGGAGGAACAGAACGCTCCCTGACAAATGCGTTGAGTATTACTGTGAGATAAGAAGTAGGATGGCCCCCATCACAGGTGGGTAAGGTGGAGCTTCATCTAGCAAGTGTATGCTCAGCTTCCGGTCCTTGGGGAAGATTCAACCCCCGCATGCTTTACGTGCGTGCAAGGGTTCATAGGTATGCCCCCTGCACTCCCCGCTCTCAGTAGTAAATCTGGAGACGTACGTGTCCAGAATCCTATCTAAACTATTAGGACTAGGTCTGCGTCCGTACGGCTGCAGATGTAGTCATAACGGGGCTTCCCCCACCCCGTACCCTTCATTTAAATGGATATCCCTGCCTATATGGTGGATATAGAGCCATCATAAGTGAAGGGTCTTCCCCTTTCTCGAAAGTACTAATGTACGTAACTTCTTTACGTACGATAGTACTTACACTAAGGGAACATCTGCCGCGCACAATGGCTTGCGTAAGTTCCCTGTCGGCTGTAGGTCAGGATCCAGCCCCTTGATCTTAAGAAACATAAGGCGTCTTTGCACACAAATGGAAGCCTCTAAAACTACCCATTCTCTTTTTAGGAGCCTGTATTGTCCACACAAATCCACTTCTTTTTCCACAGCCACTCCTGACATTTGAGAATTCCAGGTGGAGGCGAGTGGGAGAACCTGCAGTTGAGAATCTTGGTAAGAGGGGATTGAGGGGATTGAGTGAATTAACCCCATCTTAATTCTGGATACGTCTCTGTGTGACTAACTGACCAGCAAACGGGTTTTTTTTATAAGAAAAACAAACAACCTTTGATGGTACTGCTGGATGTAAACTGCTGTATGGCTGAAAAAAACAAAACCATTTTAAAATGAATGCTTCTTGCTCATGGTACAAATAGTGTACAGGGCAATTATTGCATCATACCGTTAAATCATGTGGGACCTGCTTCATCCTTCTAAACTTTTCCCCTTTCGCCCATGCAAGAAATTGGACCTGTGTCTACAAGTCATCAGAGACGCTCCTTCATATCCTTTTCACATAAGGATTGTATGCTTGGCCCGTGTGAATGCAGCCTAAACACCCATGTACAATTCTGCATGTTTTTCACACAAATGGATATGTGACCATTTCCATAACCTAGACAGGGGCTAAATGGTCCCTTAATTCAGCTTTTATTTCATTGATGTGATAGAATTCTTTCAGAGCCTTTTGTCACCTTTCCAATTATTTGTACTTTTCCCACATTAATAAATGCATGAAAGGTGAATTAAAATGAAAAATAATAGTCAGTAGTTCTCAGGCTTAAAAAAAAGCAAATGAAAAGGCATTAAAGATTAATCACTAAAATATGTATATGTTAAGTCTGTATATGTGTGTGTGTGTATGTATGTGTGTATGTGTGTGTGTGTATGTGTGTGTGTGTATGTGTGTGTGTGTGTATGTGTGCGTGTGTGTGTGTGATTAATGTCAGATTTGATGTCTTGATGGATGTGTAGATGATGGATGTGTGTGTTTGATATAAAATCATTGCCAATCCTTCTGGGCATGTGAGGCCAGGTGTTGTTTTGCACATGTGCGGCATGGAAACAGGCCGGACGGTTGTTCT
>WWET01001899.1:134467-163031 GCA_011038615.1 Limnodynastes dumerilii | reverse complement strand
AAGGGAGGATTAGGATCAGGCTGCAGGGAAGTGGAGAGTTAGGTTGAGGTTGCTGGGAAGGTAGTCTAAGGGTCAGGCTACAGGGAAGGGAGGATTAGGATCAGGCTGCAGGAAAGTGGAGAGTTAGGATGAGGTTGCTGGGAAGGTAGTCTAAGGGTCAGGCTACAGGAAAGGGAGGATTAGGATCAGGCTGCAGGGAAGTGGAGAATTAGGTTGAGGTTGCTGGGAAGGTAGTCTAAGGGTCAGGCTACAGGGAAGGGAGGATTAGGGTCAGGCTGCAGGGAAGGTAGGGTTAGGGTAATGGAAGGGAGAGGGGGGTTAGGTTTGGGAATAGACTGATGCAAACCTTTAAGTGTAGTGTCTTTGAAACAAGCTGGGAGAGAATGGCCCTTTTGCAAAATGGCTGTTCTCAGCGGCGACCCACACCTATTTAAAAAGAAAGCAACTAAATCCACTAAATATTAAATAATAATGCTCCTGTAAGTCTCAACAGAATGCAAATGAGAACAGGATACATAAGGGAATATTTAATGTCACTTATGGTTGTAATGTGCATCAGATTTCAGACCAGGTGGAAACCTGAACAATGAAATCATTAGCTTGGTAAACAAAACCTATGGTCTCTTGTGTTCTATCCTAATACTGTACTTCAGTTCATAGCATCATTTAGAAGCAAGCCAGATAGCTCACCACTTTCTAATGAATTTCATCCTCCTCAGCAGGGGCTCTTTTTCTCATTGCTCAATTAAAGCCCTGCCTTGTGTTCCTCTTTCTCATCCAACCCGGACCTCCTCCATCTCTGCTATCATATTCTTTCCATTGTGACACACATTTGGCAGTGCCTCTTACCATCATTTTAAAACATTGAACAGCATCGTTATAAAACTGGATCATTTGCAATAAGTAATGACTGCAAATGCAGTCACAAACAAATATCGTTTGGAGCTTGATTTGGCAAATCAATTTAATTATGTTTGAGGAAATCTTAATCACATATTTCACTTGCTAAAGGGAATACAGAGCTGTTCTCTTTATAGACTACAGTGTTAAATTTATATAAAAACAACTCAAATGGGAAAATATAAATATTTACTAATATACAATGTAGTCTTATGGCAATTAGTATAGCTCTGCACACAATAATTCAGCACTATTGCAAGAAAGGATTTTGACTCATTTTGCTCTGCTTAATTAACCTTTAAAGCTACACTGCATGGATACTAATTAAGACAGCTCAGTGACAGATTAATGTCTTTCTGATTTGGCACACTACATCTAAGGAAAACAATAGTTTCAATAGCAGAACTGGGTGACTGCATTACTAACATGACATGGACATAAGGGGCTCGGTCATTAAATTGAGATAAGTGTACCCCAGTGCTCGCAAAAGCCTCCTCTGCCTTCATTTACATGACACTAGTTATGAAGCACTCTTTTTGTGTCTACAAATGGGAATTTTAGATGTGGTTAGTTTTCATACACATTTGGTTAGTACATAAGAAAATAACATTACATATTCACAAGCCTTAAAAAGAAAGAATGTTGGAAAAATGCAAAACAATATATTTAATATAGATAGGGATTAAGAGTATGTGTGCTATTAATACACAGCCTAAATGCAGAGCTTGCAAATAAACTAATGGGGGGCTGATTCAGAGCGACACTTACACCTCTTTTTCAATGCAAGTGTAGACCTGAGCAATACCATGTTGAACTGCAAGGGGAGACAAATGTAAATTGCGAAAGCAGAATTACATCTGAGAGGCGCAGTTTCTTAGCTCAGCTCCATTTTATAGATTAAACATAGAGCTATGCAGTATTTGAGTTCTATGTGCAAAAGTAATGTATTTCTCCTGCATGCAAAAGATTTAAGATTAATTAGCTCCCCTTACATTGCTAAATGGTTTAGCCAAGCTGTACACTTGCACATTTTGCCCTTACTCCGAAACTCTGAATCAGTCCCATGGAGATCAGTGTTCTGCAATTAATGAAAACTAAAACAAAAGGCTAAGGGCCAGATTTACTAAGCTGCGAGATAGGAAAAGTGAAGATGTTGCCCATACTCCGTTACTTCTCATTCAGGTGATGCATTGCGTATGTTATGTTCTTGGCTTAATTTAACTGAATATTTGATTTGCATTATGTAACACCATTCTGAACTTGATCACAATGGATGTGGAGGTCATAAAAATAAAAGGTCTTAATGGATTTGAGGTGGGAAAAAAAAATTCTCATCCACTGGGAAAAACCCCTTGTATTCATTAACTCCATAGTATTATGCAAATACAGAAAATAGTGACCTGCCAGGTAAGAGACTAGATCTGACACTAGAAGCTAGATTTACTAAACTGTAGAAAAGGAAAAATGGAGATGTTGCCCATAGCAACCAATCAGATTCTAGCTCTCACTTTCTTATTACATACTTCAGAATATATAATCAGAATCTGATTGGTTGCTGTAGAAATAAAACGGTTACCCCCTTATTGATCAGGACTAAACAATAGTCATATTACCATATAAAGCGGGACTCGTGTCCTCCTAATCCTTATTTAGTTAGTTGATCTAAAAACACTAGCTTTTAAGCATTCTTCCTTTATCTTTTTTAACTTCGCCTACTTTTAAATTTAATGGCAATAAAAGTTATGTTTTATGAATAAGCCTTTACACTACTGCCCAAGCATATACAGTACTATTTTGTTTGTGGTTGCTATGGGCAACTTCTCAATTTTTCCTTTTCTGTAATTTAGTAAATTTAGCCCTTGGTGTATCGACAAAAAATTAAGCAGAATATTGCTTCCACCATATTACTTATACGACCACCGTTATTCCCACTTTATGATGTGGCAAGTGCTAATCCTCTGAATCATAACATTTAAAGTTCTTAAGGCTTCTTTTGCATTCACTGGCAGTAATAAGAGATTCACTAGAAAGTAAATAAAATATACCCTGTTTGATTAAACTTGGTAAAAGCTGATCTAGATGGGCACTGACTGTACAGATAAGGTCAAAAGAACTATACTTTAGGAAAAATTCTATTCTGCCTCAGCCTCAAATGTATTACAATTAATTCTGGGATGTACCAGTATATATGTACAGTGAGTTGTCTGATGACTTGCATATAAATTTACAAAAGGTGGACTCAAAATACTGATCAACCCAATCCAAAGGAAATGTGCCATGGCAACCAGACTGTTCATACATACTAGATGGAACCAAAAAGGTTTTCAAAGCCACATGAAGTTTGGTTTGAATATTCGGTTGAAGTAATTGCTATTAAATAAGGTGTCAAATAGATTTTCCATTAAAAACATGATCAAACATCACTACAACATACAGTGGGAATTTATCTATTATTAAAATAGAGATTAAGATCGTAACATATTTATGTCAAATTAATGCAGGGATAAAAAGAATACGATTTCACAGCTATCTCTCTGGTATTTTTATTTATCAAGATGCATTTGTTGGATCTCCCTTCAAATGGTAAGTAAAAATGTATAAACTTAAATACAATCCAAATTTTAATAAAAGACTTTGAAGTATCACTTAAGATCAGGTATGATGAAATGGAGAAAGTCAACTGAAGTAGTCAAGCTGCCCAAACAAAGGAACGACATTCTCAAGTTTCGGACAAACGATTTGGATTTCGAAGGCCAATGGACTGTTCCTAATAAGCAATGGTTAGTGTTGGTTAGAAAGGACAATTAGAATGTTACTATAGTGCAGAAAAAGGTAAAACATTTGATGATGTTGGTAAAACTATAATACCAAAGACACAATTTCCTATATCCAGAATTCCCAAAATAAACAAAATATGGTCATTGAAATTCTGAAAGAAAGGTTTGAATATTTACACTCATTAATTTGTGTGCGTGTATGGTATTAAAACGCTTCTTTATAGCTGCAGAGTAATTCTATTTACCACTGTTAAATACTTAACATCCAAGACCACACCAATAAGAGCTTATACTTGTGTAGTTATTGCTATATTATTGAAATTTATTAAGCAATTGCTAAATAATTATAGGTAAAAATGATTTTAGCTGTGTTTTGAAATTATTGTAAATTGAATGAAAAACAGTTAGAAACATGTTCTTTGGTGGAATATTTGGCACTTAATTTAAAAGGTCTATGCTCATTTGGCAATCTCATCACTTTCAATAATCCACCACAAACACCCTGCTCTCATACAACCCATTACAGTTACTAGTAATTTGATTATGATCACAAGGCTACTGTCCTATTAGGTCTAGAGGCACTTGCTTGTATTGGTTCTGGTCCAGTCAAAGGTTATTCTCTGAACTCGAGTAGGTAGATTTGCATTACTACTCTAATCTTAACTGATCCCCCCCCCAAAAAAAAAAG
The DNA here is from genome assembly GCA_011038615.1 of Limnodynastes dumerilii. Lineage (NCBI taxonomy): Eukaryota > Metazoa > Chordata > Amphibia > Anura > Limnodynastidae > Limnodynastes > Limnodynastes dumerilii. The sequence continues at coordinate 158,666 of WWET01001899.1, read as the reverse complement.
AACAAAAGGCCTCTCTGCTAGTGATGTAAACTCTGTTAAGAACATCTGCCAAAATAATACCTGGTGCTAAAGGATTGGGTTCTCTTTGAAAAATATTTGTAAGGGAAGTTTGGCACAAATTCTTTTGGGTACCAAAACTGGGCTTATGTTTACGCCATTCGCACCCTACTTTTAGGAAAGGATAATAGGCAGACTGTTATTCTGTAGACACAGAACTGATAATCGACTAGGATTAAATCAAACACTGAGGAATAAATGTTCACTGAAAAGTTTTGACGTTTCAAAAATAATACTCTTTCTAGCATTCTAAAAAATTATTAATCATTCTGTTTAAAGATTTTTTTTAATTTGTTGGCAAATATTATAAACATATAATACAAAAGGTATTTGAATTGCCTCCAATTATATCACTTAATAGTGTCAATGATTAATTTTACTTAGTCTCTAAATACAAAAACATTTCATAAAATTTTTAATGCTAAAAGTCCATCAAAATGTAATCTTGGGTATCTGAAGGTCAGTAAATTTTAACCATAAAAAAATATTTATTTTGCAAGACTCCACTCTCTTATCTCGTTTAAAACTAATATTTTGGATTTAAAAAGTCAAAATAAACTGCAAAAGGTTTGAATATACTGAATTTGTAAGATTGATACAGTGTTTATCATGGAATATTATATTTAATTCCTAAACCATTTGTAACAATAGTTTTACAGAGTCAAGAAACATATCAAATTAATTTAATGTAACTAACTGCACAATAAACACACTAAAAAACAAACCATCTATACATTATACATCTATACATCTATTTATTGACTAGCAGCGTAGCTATCCTATAGAAAATGTGCCTTTGCTTAGATGGACAAGTTGTCTTTCTGCTTCTTCCTGGGACTCCTGAGAGATGTGCCACTTCTTATAGTTCACAGTAAGGCATACAATATAACAGGATGTGTGCTGATAGACTACATTCAGTGTTTCAATGATTTTAAAGGGCTGTCACTATATGGGTTAACCATCTTTCGTTTAGCTGGAGGACTGTCATTATTATAGTTTTGAGTGGATGGAGAAGAAGGTTGGAAGATTGAATCATTAGTAGGTTGTGGCAGGGCCACATAAGAAGAAGAGGATGGAACCTCACTTTCAGATACTGATGATGCTATACAGGATGCAGGAGACACACTGCCATTATAGATGCTTTTCTGACTTTCCAGATCACACATGTTATGGAGTGTGCCGACTTTATCATGAATGACTGCATCCATAGAGTTCTCACTTGAGGTCCTAGTGCAGTTAATGTCTTCACCACTTCTGGCTGAACTTTCAGCTACTGATTTTGCCTCTTCTCTTTCCACTTGCAAGTATTTGTCTGTTTGCAACATTGATTTAAAGTCCTCTTTCTGTTGCCCTCCATTCTGACAAAAACTCCAAAGTGTTGGCTTGGGTTCATGAAGATATGTTGAACTCTCACCAGTCTTCAAAGAATTGCCATACTTTGTAGAGGTCGATTGGCCTAGTTCCCCTTTTTTAGGCAAGTCATTGAACACTAATTTTCTAAGGTAAGTCAGTGGCTTTTTTACACAACCATTATTGAGAGAACAACTTGACTTGCTGCCAGGTGTGCTCAACTGAAGTGTACTAAAAGGCAGTGATGAAGAAGGGCTACCAAAGCTTAGAGGTGATCCAAGTCTACCCTGCCATGGACTATTTTTATCCAAATCCATTTCTTCATTACCATCCGATACAGTCAATGGGAATGTACTCATTTCAGGAATAAAAGCATTTTTATTTATAGATTGTGCTTTTTCTGAGCCAAATGCGTGGCCTGTTGCATGGCTGCCATTTGGAAACGGTTCCCCTGCAATCACTTCAGCAGACATTTGTACATTAGTAGATCCATGCACTTCCATAAAGGCTGCATTTTGACATTCAGGTTTTTCCTTTTGGTTATTCTCTGGTGGCTTTTTCAGTTGCTCAACCTGAGCTTCCATTTCTTCTATGTATTGATCACTCCTCTCAAGAGCTTTTTTAAGTCTGCTTATTTCTCGCTCATACTGATCTACTTTTGCTTGCAACGCAGCCACAGTAAACCTTCCAAATCTAAACGAAGAGAAGGATAGAGAGGGGAAGTTCAACTTCGTTTGAAGACTCAAAGCACAGAAATTATTTTAATACTAGACAGCTCAGAAATCATTTTTATGCACAACAATACAAGGAAAATATACCACAGCCCCTCTCAGTAACAATTATTTTTTTTAGGAAATACATCCATCCTTATAATGTGCATTATGCAAATCAAACACTGTATATCATGTTACTAAAAGAAATGGTACAGATTTATGGTCAACGATAAGCCCACGTTGTTCCTTTTAGTCAGCACATGCATAGCTTGGGACAAAGATCGGGCACAAGTAACGTGTCTTAAATAATGTCCCCATTTAGTGCTCATCAGTGTTCCTATTCCACAAGTGGAATACTTTTCATTATTTCAGTATATGCTGTTGCAAAACATGCATATTACACAAACGACATGACTTGTTTTAATAGACCACTTAAGACATAAAAATTAAAAGCCTTGAATGTCAAAAGGTATAGTATCGGATTTGCAAAACGCAATGCTTATTTAATCAAAATGACTATTATATCTACAGGGTCAGGAAAGTGTATCAGAAATCTGAAGTGCACAAAAGCATTTATGTGGGAGGCAGTCCAAAGATAAGGGAAGAGAAAGGCAGAACAGAAGCAACACATCAACGAAGTAATGAATCAGGAATACCATCAGTTTTTTTCCTTTGTCCTCTTTTTGCAAAAAGCCCCTGTGTATAAATCATAGTAAAATCTGCATAATTTATATCTGTAGGCTAATTACAGCTTAGTCATTAATATCTTTAATTAAATCAGAATGTGAAAACATTCTTAATTAATGTTAGTGCAATGATCTTAAAGAACCAGCACTACTTGAATAACTGCAACCAGAGGAATACCTCCACATTAGGAAATGAGCAAGAGAGAATTGTGCGCCACACTTAAGTGAGAAAACAAATTAGCTAAGAACGCTCCCTTCCTGCGCAGAATTCTCCCACTGCCGATATTGTCATTTATCGCATTCAGCTCCTAAATGGCCAAAATAATGTATTGTGCAAACTGAAAACACATGTTGATATAGAGCTACAGTTACCCTGGTGCAAGACCACCACTATAACACTTGGCACTTATCTAGGTTTATTTCTTCTTCGTCACTCATCTGGTCAAAGAGGTCTATCTCAGACACTATGGGCCGGATTCAGATCTCTGTGCGTTTACCGCACACATAGAGGTCTGGCAGTTTGCAAAGAAGAGGGGCTTTAACTCCCGTTACTTCCCTCTTTCATATGAACTTAGGTAATTTACGCTGCCATAAGGTAGCCTCACCAACCAACTCACCAAGTATCCCTTATGACCGCTGATCCACACAGAACACTTAAACCCATCCCACACAGTACAATTAGCATGATCCCCCTCACCAGCTTACGGAGCTTAGGCTGGACAAGGGAATGTACACCTAAAGATCCACTGAGAAACAAGTGGCATGCGCATGGTCAGATATTTACATGCAATCAACATGCAGAAATCGGGTCACTTTATTATCTCTGAATCCGGCCTTATATAGTTATCAAGCAAGTTTGTCAGAGTATATAAATAAACGACTATGTACTAAATGGCAGTCTTAGTGAAAAATAAAAGTAGGGGTCTCGCCTACAGTAGCCAATCAGCCACTGGCTATTTTTTAAACTGGTTCCTCTGAGACCTACAACTGTGCATGTTTGAGTCTGAAGAGGAAGCGCAAAATATATACAGGTAAGGGTCCCAAGTATGATGCAGTTTTAGACAAGTATTTGAAACGATATTGTGCAAGTGTTTGCTCTGCAATGGCCAGGCTTGATACACAAAGTCGCTTGACCACATATTTTAGTTTAATTATTGACCAAAAGGAATTAGAAAATAAAAGCTCAACCTAAAATCATGTGTAGTGTGTACATAGTTGAGCAGCCATTCAAACAGTTTCAACTTAAGAAGGAAACTTTTGCAAGCAGACCCCTACCTTAAGATTTCTTATGCTATAGATTGTAAAGAACGTAAACAGTATTCACATGTAAAGTTTATTCAGAAATGAAGAAAGGGCTTAAACCTAGTGGAAATATAAAGAAAACACATACTTCTGTGGTGATCGGAGGTCTACTTCATTTTTGAGTCGTAAATTTTCTCTCACAAATTCAATATTTTCATTTTTTAGCTTCCTATTTTGCTAAAAAACAAAAACAAACAAAAAAAACAGGTTAATGAGTACAACAGGTAACGTATGCAAGTAAAATCAGATATGTCTTGCCAATGCAAGAACATCGTTTTTTAATTAACACTGGGACAGACATGGCACTTTGTATTCATATTCCCTAAACACAACGCAAGTTCCCCATCTAGGGAGGCAAACAAAGCTTTGCAGTTAGTTCAGAAAGTCATTAAGCAAATGTACTAATTGCTTTTCCATGTTTTTTCACATGACTTGATATTTGAAGGCAAGTAAAATTACAATGTGCAGGTATCAGCAAAATAGATGATCATTTCCTTCACTTGACTAAGTAAAACAAGAAATTAAATGTGACATAGGCATTGCTAAGACAGGCAAGACGGTTTTTATGTAAAAGCACAAAAATTAGAGCAGTCTTTATTGTTTTTGCTTGAGAAAATCGGCCCTATGTCATGTATCCACTCTCCCTAACATGTTAATCAGAGAATCAGAAACACAAGCAACAGCAGCAGCGTGGCAGATACAAGGAATAATTGTACCTTTACAGGAAGCAACAAGGTTTAATGCAGAGGTTGAACACAAAGTTTGTTTGCTAACAGCAGATACTAATAATATTTAATAAACCTAAGTAAAAGTATCTGGTATCAGAATAGAAAATAATCAAGTGAGGATGAGATCATGGATAAGGAAAATATCTCATTCACAAGTTTCCTTATCCAAAATTAAATAGGGAATCTTTGGTGAAAACAGGGGAACAACATTAAATAACACAAACTCAATCTAATAATAATGATATAGCCCTAATTATGCTTAGGGTTGCAATATTATAATACAAAACTTATTAACGGTTTAGGTGAAAGTGAAGTTAGAATTATTTCTCCCTCAGTGTGCTATTATTGGGCCTGATTTAGACTTACGAAGGAGCTTGAAATTAAGAAAGGAAAGTTACACCTGGGCAAAACCATGTTGATTGCAGGGGGAGTGAAGTTAATTGTATTCTTTGCATGCAGGGATAGATGTTTGAATTGCTTACTGCACACAGATACTGACCAGCTTTACTATACACTGCTATTTAGACTTTGGATAGGAAACATCACCTCTCAACTGTAATACTGTTTGCAACAGATGAAATATGACCCCCTGCAATCAACATGGTTTAGCCCAGGAGTAACTTTACTCTCTTAGGGCCTGATTCAGACTTAAGAAGCAGCTTGAAATTAAGGACCTGATTTACACTTAAGAATCTTCTTAAAATAAGAACTTAAAGTCACACCTGGGCTAAACCATGTTGATTGCAGGGGAGTCATATTTCATCTGTTGCAAACAGTACTAGTGTTGAGAGGTGATATTTCCCAGCCCAAGTCTAAATAACAGTGTAATAGTAAAGCTGGTCAGTATCTGTTTTCAGTAAGCTATTCAAAGATGTATCCCTGCATGCAAAGAATACAATTAAATTGACTCCCCCTGAAAACAACATGGTTTTGCTCAGGAGTAACTTTAGGTTCTTATTTTTAGAACTTTCTTAAGTGTGAATCAGGTCCTAAGAGAGTAAAGTTACTCCTGGGCTAAACCATGTTGATTGCAGGGGAGTCATATTTCATCTGTTGCAAACAGTACTAGTGTTGAGAGGTGATATTTCCCAGCCCAAGTCTAAATAACAGTGTAATAGTAAAGCTGGTCAGTATCTGTGTGCAGTAAGCTTTACTATTACACTGTTATTTAGACTTGAGCTGGGAAATATCACCTCTCAACACTAGTACTGTTCGCAACTTATGAAATATGACTCCCCTGCAATCAACATGGTTTAGCCCAGGTGTGACTTTAAGTTCTTATTTTAAGAAGATTCTTAAGTGTGAATCAGGTCCTAAGAGAGGAAAGTTACTCCTGGACTAAACCATGTTGAGTGCAGGGGAGTCATATTTCATCTGTTGCAAAAAGTATTTGACTTGAGAGGTGGTGTTTCCTATCCCAAGTCTAAATAACAGTGTAATAGTAAAAGTAAAGCTGGTCAGTATCTGTGTGCAATAAGAAATTTAAAGCTATTTCCCTGCATGCAAAGAATACAATTTACTTGACTCCCCCTCAAATCAACAGGGTTTAGCTCAGAAGTAACTTTACGCTCTTAATTTCAAGCTCCTTCTTAAGTCTGAATCAAGCCCATTGTTCTTATGATACGCTGTTATTGTTACATTGATCCATCAATACTAATATGGTATCTCACCCTATCCATGGTTCAAATCAAACTCATGATGCTAAACTAAAAAAGTCATTTTTTCCCTAATCACTTTTGCCAAAATTGACCTTTAAACCACCATTAAACAACCAAAGAAAAGCAGTCATTCTGGTGACTGCAGATAAAGATGTATATCTAAGTTACTTGCAGCAAAGAACTTGAAGATGTCATAATGGAATACTTTTCAGTCTGTTAAGTGTTTCATAATAGAATAGATAAAATAAAAAGTAAATGAAACACTTCTTTTTTTCACCCCTCTTTTTTTGTATTATATTCTTTAAAGATCACATTATTGCCTGTGTGAGCTTCTGTGACGTCCTACAAACTTGTGTGCGTTCTATATATAAGCAATGATCACCATCAGACTCCTTCCCTCTGCACTGTGATTGGCTCATAGATTTGTGAGAAATGTGGTTTGTAGTTTATTGCTAATGTCATCCTACAGGACCAAGAAGGCAGTCTGGCTTGGTAAAACTTCCTTTCTGTTCTATATATGTGTAACACTTACAAGAGGAGTATATCCTTTTACAGAATAACTTCTAACAACTCCCCTGCATAAACAGTGAATTTTTAATTTAGTATCAAAAATACTGAACAGTATATACTCTACCTAGGACAGAAATACTCTTTAAAAACATAAAGATGAGTGTTTTACTCAGTGGAGTAAAGAGTAATTTCTGGTATAGTTGGTGCTAAAGGTAAACTAACCTCTTGATCTCTTGCTTTGTGTATTTAGTATACCTTTGTGTAGAAAATTTCAGCAAAAAGCCTGTGAGTTTGTCACAATCTCTTCCATTTTCTACCCCTCCCCATCTACACTAAAACTGCAGCAGTGCATGAAAACTGGCTTTATTAGAATACTAAATGTAGGGGAATGTGGCCTGCTCGCGGTCTGGAGAGGACGTGTTTCCTTGAGCTCCCGGGACCCGTGGTGTTTGAACCCTTTTAAAATCGGTTTACACCACTTAAACGCACACTACTTACCTCCTGCAGCGGTCCAGATGACTTCTGTTTCCTGGTGAGGTCGGGCCGGTGGTCTCCGGTGCCTGGGACCAGCTCATTCTTCTGACAGGCCCTGGCGGCGTTTGGCGCCTTGACTTTTCTCCTGCCTCCTATCACCTCACGCTGCCTGCGTCAGGTACACAGGCTCTCTCTCTGCTCTGCCTCCCGCTGCCTTGATCTACAGCTCAGCTGAGCCTGAAGTGCGGGGATTTTCTGTGACATCCTCTGCCTCCAACTGTTTACAGCTCCCTGGAGGTAGTCTGACTTGCTGGCAGCAGTGCTCGGCCACACTGCTGATTTTCTCACTTCATCTTCTAGGGGTCACCCTTGCAGAGCCACAGAGTCCTTGCTGCTTTCACAGGGGCTGATCTAAATATCCTGGACACTTTCATATGGGCAAATTCCACATTTGCCTCATTGGTTGGAGGGCTACGCAGCCATTTTCTCTATACTGCCCCCATTACAAAGTTCTTGGACACAAGTTCTTAAGTACCGGCTGGCAGCTGTTTACCCCATTCTTCCTCTCTACGTTAAAATGTGAACCCACCTGAGTCATCTATACCCATGGAGTGACTCATTAACCCATGCACCATTTCTGACACAGACTAAAGCTTCCACTTGGCTCCCTTCGATTTATCAAACGGATTAGAGCAATCAAAAAGACCCAAAAAAAAAAAAAAAAGGAGGGGGGAAAAAAAAACCAAGAAAAAAACTCAACCACTACTGACGGCTATGTGATAATTCCTACCGCTAGGATGCCTCCTAAACGTGCTAAAGTAACAAATCTCCCTCTGCCAGTTCGTTTACCACTTGTGCAACCATCGAAATCAGCTGGCAAATCCACTACCATAGATGAGGAAAAAACTCCCTTTGCAGGGTTATCTCCTAAAGCGGCTGGGCCATCTCCTCTAAAAGATCTTGACTCTCAACTTCGTGATAAACTCGCTGATATAGAAGATAGATCCAGACGCAATAATGTCAAAATTAGAGAAATCCCTGAATCCGTCTCTAATAAAGATCTACAAAAATTTGTCTTGGAAATATTTTCCAAAATACTACCAGAAGCCTTGGCTAATGACCTGCTGATTAATAGAATACATCGCCTACCAAGACCTCGTACAGCAACAGGAAATTTCCCTAGAGATACCTTGCTGAGACTTCACTTTCTTCACATCAAAGAGCAACTTCTCAAGGTGGCAAGAAATACAGATACTCCCGCTGACCTACATGGCCTCCAGTTTTTTCCTGACCTATCTGTGGCTACCTTGACTAAGAGACGTACTTTTCAGCCCATCACTTCTGTTCTACGTGCCAAAGAGATCCCATACCAGTGGGGGTTCCCAGTTAAACTCATAATCCACTACGAAGCATCAACATTTATTACTTCCTCGCTTGACGCAGGACTAAAGAATGGAATCTTCCAGTTCCCTCGTCTGCATCCTCTATGCCAAGCCCTGTCCGAAATGAATGGTCTCAAGTGGACTGATTTCTTGCCTGTTTTCCTGCTTGGTAACGTTCCATATTAGAAGTTTAGTTAATCCAGTTGCTATGCATAGAAGTCTATATCTACGTATATTGTTACTAATCGCCTAGCTTGTTTGTCCTGTTGCAGGATGTTATCTGTTATGTCAGTCATGTTTTTTCTTTCCTTAACATTTAATTGATATTAATGTTTAGTGGTGTTTTATGGTAGCATATAGTACTATTTCTTTACTTGCTGAGTTCATTACTTAATGCTACTATTACGGGTCACTCTGTGGGTGTGAGATGGCCTCGCCACACCCGCGTTAGGTATTACCGCAATGTTATACCCCCTTCCCCGCAAAAACCACTCTGGACTGAGTTTCTGGGCCTTTTCAGTTATTCCTTTCCCCTTTCCTCCCCCCATGCCTTTCCTAGCGATTGTGCAACATTCTCAAAGGGACATTGGGGAAATTTTTTTCCACTTTCCAAAGTCTGCACATTTTCTACTTTGTTAGTCCTGATTAATACAGCTTGTTACTGTTTTGTTCAAACGACTCCTGATGGTTAAACTTTTTTCTATAAATGTCCGGAGTTTGAATCCCCTGCATAAACATAGGCTAGCTATGTCGACCTTTGATACATCTAGAGCGGATATTGTTGTGGTACAGGAAATGCATTTCTCCACAAAGAAACCTCCCCTTTTCTGTTATACAGCCAATGGCCCATGTAAAAGAAACGGAGTACTTATTTTATTTTATTTAAATCTGGCCTCAACTTTCATATTAAAACCATAGTGAAAGATAGGAACGGGCGCTGTTTACTCCTCTCTTGCCTTTTAGAGGATAAATGGGAATCTTTAGTCTGCCCCTACACTCCTAACTCTGGGCAAGTCCCCTTCCTGCATCAGTTATGTGTACTTATACAGAAACACAAAAAGGAAATGTAATTCTCCTAAAAGACTTTAATTTGGTCCTGGATCAGATATTAGACAAAACCTGTACTACTTTATACCCTCCACCTTCAGACTCTTCAGGTCCCTCTTGCGCTTTTAGGAAGCTATTAGCTGAATTTGACCGGTATGACCTTTGGAGAGTACAGGAACCCAAGGGTAGGGACTTCAGTTATTTTTCTAACGTTCACAACACATAATTCCGTATAGACCTTATTCTTACAGACAAGTGGGCTCTGCAGCAATCAAAACGTATCAAAATCCTCCCAATCACTTGGTCTGATCATGCCCCATTACTGTGGCATTGGAATCTCTCCCAGACCAGAATCCCACATCGCTGGCGCCTGTCTGATTATCTTCTCACCTCTATAGCAGCTAAAAAGCAGTTATCAGATGCTTTAAATTTATTTTTACAAACAAATAATCCATCAGATACCTCCCTTTTAACCCATTGGTGCACTTTGAAAGCAGTAATGAGGTGGGTAGCTATTTAGACTGGGGCTAGGCTTAAACGCCAATATCTCCTAGCCCAAACCACTTTAGAAGATAAAATCATGATACTGGATCAACAGAATCAGTTAACTCCCTCTAAGGCTCGGAGTAAAAAACTAGCAGCTACTAGAAGCCAACTGCAAAAATGATTAATGATTCGTACCAAAGTTGCGCTTACTAAGCTCTGCCAAACCTACTATCTTGCTAGTAAGAGAGCCGGGAAACACAAAGTTAGAAAAATCAGGCTTGACAGGCGCAATACCATATTAAATTCCTGGCTTCCCTTTGGCGGCGTCAGAATGGCCAATCCTCTTGCTATAACCAACAAATTTGCAGAATACTATGCTGAACTTTATAATTTGAATGGAGATCTGCATACCTTTCAACAGCAGCTTCTATAAAACAGTTTTTAGATTCTGTAAATCTGCCGCATCTAGATGAAAAATCTATTTCTGACCTCTGCGCCCCCTGGACTCTTCAGGTATTAGAGCATGCCATACACAATCTCCCCAAGTCCAAATCTACAGGCCCCTATGGCATTACAAATGAATTTTATGTAGCCTTGCACAATTAGCTTGCTCCTCTATTAGGCCTTTTTAATGCGGTTGCTGATGGTCAACATTTTCCTGGTGAGATGCTGGAAGCACAACTTGTTACTATTTTAAAACCTGGTAAGGACCCTTCCTCATGTAAGAACTATCGCTCTACTAAACACGAACCTTAATATCTATGCGAAAATGCTCACAGATATGAATCCACTCCTCCCGCATTTAATTCACCCAGACCATGTGGGATTTGTACACTCACGGCAAGAATCTGATAATAACCGTAGAGTGTTCAACCTTTTGGAGCTAATAACTAGCAAAAAGGACCAGGGTGTCTTTCTTTCGCTAGACGCGGAGAAAGCATTTGATAGGCTTTACTGGCTTTTTATGAAGGAAACCCTTTCTAAATTTAGCTGTAGAGATAACATCCTACACTCTATATTTGCACTTTATTCTGCCCCTACAGCTAGAGTCTTTAGAAATGTTTTTTTGTCTTCCACTTTCCCTATCTCAAATGGTAATTGACAAGGCTGCCCTCTGTCCCCATTAATTTTTGCTATGGCTTGAGCCATTAGCAGCTAGGATCCACTCATCACAAAACTTTTCAGGTATCAGTTTCGGTGGGGTCGATCACAAACTCTGTCTATTTGCAGATGATATGCTCCTTTTCGTGTCCAGCCCGGAGACTTCACTACCAGAATTACATTTGATCTTACAAACCATACTCGGAGGCCTCATTTTACAAACGTAATACCACTAAATCCGATGCCCTTCTCATCAATATCCCTAACACTATGTTATCTAACCTCCAAAAAAGTTTCCCTTTTAATTGGCAGTTCAAATCGATCACATACTTAGGTATTCAGATCCCTTCACAATTCTCTGAAATTTATGAATGTAATGCCACACCCTTATTACTACAGTTAAATAATTAAATCCTAGCTGAACTTTGAGGTCTCCTGGCTGGGGCGGATTGCAGCCTTTAAAATGTCTTTGCTTCCCAAGCTGACCTACTTGTTTCGCACTATTCCATACAGGTGGCCCCATCTAATATCTCAAGATTCCATAAAGTTATGGGACCTGATTCACACTTAAGAAGCTTCTTAAAATAAGAACTTAAAGTCACTCCTGGGCTAAACCATGTTGATTGCAGGGGTGTCATATTTCATCTGTTGCAAACAGTACTAGTGTTGAGAGGTGATATTTCCCAGCCCAAGTCTAAATAACAGTGTAATAGTAAAGCTGGTCAGTATCTGTTTTCAGTAAGCAATTCAAAGATATATCCCTGCATGCAAAGAATACAATTTACTTGACTCCCCCTGAAAACAACATGGTTTTGCCCAGGAGTGACTTTAAGTTCTTATTTTAAGAACTTTCTTAAGTCTGAATCAGGTCCATGATGTCTTATATTTGGAGATCCAAATCACCTAGATTAGCATTTGCTAAAATGACACTTCCTAAGGAACATGGAGGAATCGGTCTCCCCAACTTGTTTAAGTAACATGATGCACGCTTACTGGCCCAAATAAAAGATTGGTTCTTACCACCAACCAAAAAACCTTGGGTAGGAATTTAGTGTGCCGCATACCCCGAATACACACTGACAGATACCGTTTGGACCCCTAAACCTTTACGTCCAGTTTCTATGCTCTCCTCCACTTTGAAGCTTCCCACAAACTCCATTTCTCTCCTAGCTATCTCTAAACTTATATCGAACCTGAATCTTTCCACTTGGGTAACTAAAAGGATCAAGTTCCTCTCTGATACCATGTCTGGTAACATCCTAATCTCCTTCCCTGCCCTCCAAGATAGGCATGACATCCCCCATACGGATTTTTTCAAATATATTCAACTACACCACTGGTTTCAATCAACTCTTAGGGTTTACGGTCCTCTTCGCCCTCCCTTGGATCCTATTAAAACTAAACTATCTCCAAATGCGGGAAGGAAGGTTATCACTTTTTGGTATAGTTATATTATCCACCCATGAGAGTGTCAGAAATCTAAGGCACAACTAGCATGGGCGACAGATCTCGAGACCATTTTCCCCACCGACAAATGGGAAAAAATCTACAATACCTTTTATAAATTGTCTAAATGTTTAAATCACACTGAAATGCAGATAAAGCTACTTAATAGAATGTATCTCACACCAGCTAATCTGGCCTTCCAAATCGAAATTTTGCTGGCGAGGGTGTAATGAAACTGGTGACATATTTCATATATTCTGGAAATGTTCCTTTGTCAAGTTTGGCTCTTTGTTTTTGGTCTGGCTAACAAAAGTTTTTAGGTTAGAATTGTCCCCCACTCCAGAGATAGCTTTGTTTCACTTTTTTCCCTCAGCAGTCCCTAACCATGCCAGATATGTCTTGGGCCACATTTGTATTGCAGCTAGGGCTGCTATAGTTAAAAATTTGAAGAATCCTCCTTCTCTAAGCAAAATAATCTCCAAACTCTACTATAATTTCTTGATGAAGACGGAGGGTACACCCTTTTCTACTTCTACGTCACCTCCCATTATTAAATGGTTTGCTTGGCATAAATTTGTCACAGCGGGGAAGGGGTTCTCCCTAGTCCCATCCTCTCTTGACACGGATCCTTTACCATTGAGTTTAAAGAAGTAGATAACGTTTAGTCACCTAACTTTGAAGCTCTGTTCCCAAACCATTGTTTTGGTGTGTACCTGCTGTTTGAACATAATCTCTCTGCTATAAAATGTATATTACTGTTATTTAAGTTATAATGCCGAAATAACATTATATGTCCCCAATTGTTATGATATCCCCCCCCCCTTCCCTTTTCTTTTTTCTGTGAAATCCTTAGAAAAAACTATTGATTAAAAAAAAATATATATTAAATTTATACACATTTTATACACACAGTACACAAAGAGATGCAGATGAGGGATGATATAACTCAGGAACTCCGTAATCACTTGTAATACAAGTACTTTCATAAAAAAAAATAAGTTTATAATACATTAGGATATATTTTTCCTAATTAATAAGTGACGCAACCAGAAATCAGTGCAAGATGCCATCTGCCCTATTCCTTTGCCGATTAGTGCCCTAAAAATTCTTGCATTGCTATCAGACACCATATTACTACCTTAACTTTATGACTAGCCGTAACAGGGCTTTCCCTGCCTCATCATTTACATGGCTATCCCCACGGGGATACAGCCATCGTAAGTGAAGGGTCTGCCCCTTCATCATAAGTACTTTTGTACGGAACTTTGTTACATATGATAGTACATACGCACAGGGAACATCTGGCACGCACATGGGCAGATGTTCCCAGACAGTCCCGTCGGCCGGAGTTGAGGATTCGGCCCAAAGAGAGAATACACACACACTGCATTATATCACTCAGGAACATGGAATGATGTATAGGACATTCCTGGACCTAGACTCACTGGCTTGTAAACGTTTCAGCTTTTCTAGATGTCATGTACAGTACACAATCATGAGGCAGTAGATCTAGTAGGATAATGAGGACCAGCAAAGAGATTCAACTTCTGTGCAACGTCACTTAACTTCTCACTTTCCATTAAGCCAAACTACCATGACTAATAGTTACATTATAACATTAGCTAGAGCAGTGCTCCTCAACCTCGGCACACCTAAGCCCTTGCCAGAATTCTACGGCACACCAAAAGTAAAATACACACACAAAAAACAAAAAAAAAACCATAAAACATTTACTAAAGCTGGAAAGAACTTATCAATATTTATTAAACAATTATGTACAAACAAAAGCTTAGCTAGTGGAAGTGAATAAGGAAATGATACATAAGATATGAACAACTGTAAAATATTTCTAAATATTTTTTAAGAAAGCAACATGAAAAGAAAAAACTGCCAACAATGTAATAAAAAAATGTTTAGTCAGAAACAGAAAACATCCCATACAAGACATTATGCAAGAGATCCAAGTGCATATAAACGTCTCAGGCCTGCCCTAGTATGTGAGGAACAGCCTCTAAGACCATTATAGCTTTGACCCTCTCAAGTCTCTCAGTGATAGATGGCGGAGACAGGAAACTTGAATAGAACATGCTTCTGGTTTTGTCACTAAAGGCATATATAGCAAGACAGACTTTATGCAGGAACTTATAAAAAAGATATGTGGTGAGAATGTTCCAAAAATGCTTACATTTGAGACATTTCTATTAAATCATGGATAATGGACTAGGATGGTTTTACTTCACAATATTTTTAATTAGGTGAGGAGGGGATTATAGCAGACAGAAACACAATAAGTTGCTCAGAAGTTATGCAATATCAGTGCTGGGAATATAATAGTATGGTGCATTTCAATGAGATGCTCTTAATTTCAGCTCTGTGGTGAAAACAAAGATAGACCTTCGGTCCACAATAAAAAAAAAGACATTGCTAAAGCCTAGCAGATGATAAAAATTTTTTTTATAATATCCTATATAAAAGCAATAGTCAGCTTGGAAAAAAAGTGTTTTATCACTGTTTTAAGAGAAAACCTCTATGAGTATTAGAGCTTCCAGATACATTTCAGAAAAGGTCAACTAAACTGAAGATGGAAGACGGCTCAGTTTCCAGAGTAGACAGCTTTGGACCTGGCTTAGTCTGTATTAGTGTAGTGTGTCTTTTACTGGGTGCAAAAAACTTGCAACTACAATTTTTAGTGGAGAAGTCGCAACTATGGATGGGAAATAGTGGTATCAAAATAAAAACTGGTAAACTGACCGGTTAGTACATTTTAAATAAATAAAATAGAAATCAGAAAAGATTTGCTATAAAAGTAGAAATATAAGTGTTTAAGGAAACTTCAAGTGTATAAACTCTGCCAAACAGAGCAAATAAAATTGAACAAACACAATTTTATCTATCACTCATTCCACATCACAATGTCACATGGCCAATGTCATTGGGCTGGATCCAGACTTAACTGCTTGAAATTAGTTACTCCTGGGCTAAACCATGTTGATTGCAGGGGGAGTAAAGTTAATTGTGTTCTTTGCATGCAGGGATATATCTTTGAACTGCACACAGATACTCACCAGTTTTACTTTAACATTGTTATATAGACTTGGGATAGGAAACATCACCTCTCAACTCTAATACTATATGCAACAGATGAAATATGACTCCCCTAAAATCAACATGGTTTAGCCCAGTTGAAACTTCCCTCTCTTATTTTCAAGCTCCCTCTCAAGTCTGAATCTGGCCCATGGGGCCTGATCCAGAACAACGCACGCTTGCGAGCCAAGGCTGATTGTAAGCGTAAAATCGGCAGAAAAAACCCACCGCACATGCGCCTAGTGACAACTCCCGGTAGTAAAACACTGATTTTCGGAGCAGCGATTTGGACGTCCGTATACTTTGCGTTTTTACCGACAAAGGGGCGTTTATGGTATGAAGTTCGTATAGACGCTGGAGTTAAGGAATGTAGGCGGGGGGAGGCATTTAAATTGTACAGTATGGGTGTGCTAAGCGTCGTTAATACGCAATGAACGTACGTATGGACGGACGCGGGAACGAACACAAAAGTTAGGGTAGGGTTTGCCGAGCGTATGGATGCTAAACTAGGTACGAGCAAGGGGAGTGTCTATTGCCGTGCATCGGTGGTACGTTTGGCGATAATACACTACGCACACCAGCATAGGTCTGGATCAGGCCCATTGTGTTTAAACTTAAAAGCAACAACATGTTAATAGATTTTTACACAAGCTTTAAACACTGTGTTAAAACGGCAGCTAAACATACCTTGGCAAATTGCAAAATATATATTTTAGCATTTTCTTAAAAAAAAAAAACTGAAGAGTCCATGCAATTATTTAATTGCTGATATAAACATTAAACTATTAACAGTGCTTGATGTATAAAGTCTTAAAGTATATTTGCAAATGAAAACTGAACGGATAGTGGAGTGTTGGCTAACCTGTGGCACTCCAGGTGCTGTGAAACTATAATTCCCAGCATGCTTTGTCAGGTATCCGCTATACTTTTGCAGTAAAGGCATGCTGGGACCCGTAGTTTCACAACACCGGAGTGCCACAGGTTAGCCAACTCCGGGATAGCTGGTTAGAATGCAACAGGAAGAGTGAGACTATCCACTATAAATATGGTTTATTAACATTTTAGTTTATTCAATTGAATAATATCTTGTAGAAAAATTGTATTTATCCTACCACAATAGAACACTGTCTTTAAGAGATCAACTATCTAACTAAGAGATACTATCACAACACAAGACTATAAATTACCTCTCTTATCTTTTCCATATCCTCTGTCACCTTCTTGTTTGCAGAATTCACCATTTCAAGTTTTTTGCTCCATTCCACTAGTAGTTTATCACTAATGTTGCTCATTTTATCCGCTTGCTTGCAACAACAAGGTGCTGTTGTAGCAACAGGATCAGCTAATTCATTAAGCCGCTGCTCTAATTTAAGATTTGTTGCTTTTAGCTCTTCTGTCTCTTTCACAAGGGCCTCGATTTCATCCTAAAAGAGAGAAAAATGTTAGAGAAACCATAATGTTTTTGCAAAACCTTTAGGAGTATTCTTTACATAAACAAGTCTACAGGGTTTAATAATTGCACCATTATGCAGAAAGTTATTAGCTTCCTTATACAGACATGGAGATTTAAGAAAGAGTAATGCAAACAGAAAATACATTACAGACTTTAGTAGAGCAAATAGGAACAGGTTAGCAACACCAAAATTCTCTAAGGACCAGATTTACTAAGCTGCAGGAAAGAAAAAGGGGAGATGTTGCCCAAAGCAACCAATCAGATTCTAGCTGTATATAGTACATAATAGAAAAAGTGAGAGCTTGAATATGATTGGTTGCTATGGGCAACCTCCACTTTTCCTTTCCCACAGCTTAGAAAATCTAGCCCCAAGTATCATCTAGGCATTCAAAACGTGGATCGGCAATAAATATGTAGGAAGATGAGTAATTTGGCAATGAGCCATTCTGTAATTCACTTAGATTTGCTCTGTGATCAGGGGTATTTTGTATTGTGATCAGGGTATTTTGTATTGTGATCAGGTCACAATTTCTGTTCCAGAATTTTCTCTCGTTTGTTTGTATAGTGGTAGATTGGTAATGAGGATAAAGTGCCAAAAAGCATACTACAGTGTGCTAAATCTATCCATTTATGTTAAAACTATTTTATTAGTATTATAATATGTGGTACTGTATTTGTTCATTTTAAAATGTGTTAGGTCTCCCAGCAAATTACTGTTATAGAGCCAGATCCTAATTTAATAAGGCGAGAATCATGCAGAAATCGCCTGTCAACATGTACAGCTCATACAGGGGTTAACGCTAACGTACGGAGTAAGCCCTTATGTCTGGATTAAATCCACAAACTCCAAAGACATTGGTTTAAGTATAAATATTTAGTCGATAGATATGAAAGCTATTTTCTGTCTCCAAGCTCCTTCTGGTATTTTTCAGCCATTTGTGTCTTTTAAATTGAACAATAGATAAACTTAGACGCATTTTGACCCTTAATGATCTTGGTCTATAAACAGACGGAAAAGTTACTTTTTGGCACCTCCCCACCCATTACAGATTGTTAGGATATTAGGGGTTAGAACCGAAGTTCACTATATTCCCCTGGCCCTTTGGTTCGGCAGGCACACAAGTAAGGAGGAGTAGAGAAGTTACAATAATACCTTTTTTGCAGAACAACAATACAAATAATAACTAGTACAAAACAAGAGTAAACTAAATCACACAACAAACAAGCATGCCAGTCAATGTATCAGTACCCCATAAAATTCCCTAGAGAGTCTCTGGTGAGCCGAGGGCCAACAATGGAAGTCAATACAGTCTCACCATGTTATGCTGCAGAATTCGGTGGGGTCACGGGACCCTAACAGGCACGCTGACCTAGTAGCCACACTACAGGTGCCTTTTCTTATCTGGATCAACATACAGGGGCTACCAGTCACTCGACAAGCGCACCAAATTATACAGCACCATGTGCAAGTGAAATCTATAGCCGGCACTCTCAGAAGTTTCACCAATCATCCACTTTTCTCCTGGGTTCTGGCAGAGGCCACTACGCAACGTTAGTCTGGATTCAAATCCTCTGCAGTCTCTCTTTTTCAGTCACTGATTCCATTGGGGTAGTCTGTCCTTGCTGGGGTGTTAGTAGCACACTATTGGTTGCTCCTATGACAGGGTTGGATGTGGCTCACTACCAACACCCTTTGCCATTTTCCTGCTACAACATCTACCGCAGTGCTGCATAAAAACGATTGTTAGGAGAACCTCTACCCTCTTCTAGATCTCAAATAGTGTCTAGTCACTCCCAGTATTAACCCCATACATGCTATCTAAGCCAGAACGAACATTCAGCTTATCAGGACTTCCTTTAAAGCAGGGGTGGGGAACGTATGACCTGCGAAATCAGAGGAAGAAAAGGGGCGATAGGAAATATTACATAAAGTTAAAAAAAAACAAAAAAAAAAACAAAAAAAAAAAAGCCAAAAACACTCCATTAAAAAAATAAAAAATAAATAAACAATACCAAAAAAAGCATTGGACACCCTGTATCTGTGGTCAGTAGTACTGCAGCAACACAAGAGAATACAAAGAGGAGAAAAAACAGAGAAAAGGGGGAAGACTGACCTACGCAAACCTGGAAAACTATTTGGAAGTAGCATCATCATCAATATCAAAATATTTATTTGAGAAACTAGGTGCAAGGTAACTGTCGCTATTCGAGACTCCTTGGTTCATCACCCCAAGCCACCCCCATACAAACAATCAGGAATAAAATACCAGCATATAAATCAAACAAAACCACCTTCACGCATCGCAGAAAGCATCAAATTGCAAGTTAACTTTTAGTCAATGAAATATTAATACTTACATGTGTCTCTTATACATCACATCAAAGGGACTATAAAAATGGTGGTGATCACAGAATAGCATTTCACCATTTAACTCATCTCCTTTATATTTTGCAAATTTAAGATGTTACATCATCTTCTAACCATAACATGGGAATCAGAGAGTTATGGCAGTATTACTTCGTTTACCAATTACCTGGTCAACATTTGCACATCAGGTGGGATACATTTTATACACAGCTAAAGTAACCACCATTTATGTGTAAATAAATAGATTAAAAAAAAGGTGTAGGGCAATCCTTTTTCGAAAGGGGCGTTCTCTTCCAGCCAGTTCCGAACTAGATGGGAAATCAAATGCTTTAGCCTCTCAGGGGCAAAGCAATCGATACACTGAAGACGGTAGACGCCGCGCTGAAGGGCAACTATAATTTTGCCCCAACCATTATCCTCCACTTCCATTACGCTAACCCTAAGATACGCCTCCAAGTAGCCTAACTGTAAGATTTCTCTCCCTGCAGCCCTCCCCTTCTGTTACTCTAACCCTAACCCTCCCTTCCCCACTGCTCAACCCTAAAACTCCCCGGAGAGTGTTTCTCACCTCTCCGGCGGGTCCAAAAAAAAGAATAGGTTAAGTATGCTGATAAGTATACTTACCCATTCAGAAAAAAAAAATTAAAAAAGGTCTGTCTTTTCGAAACAGAGGCAGCCGAAAACTAGATTTAGCTTTCTCTACTTCTAAAAGACACCATTCATGGGGCGTTTTGCACCCATAAAAAAAAGTACCAGTTTCACATGGCAACTGAACTATTGTTTTCTTATACCAATTATTTAGAAGCAGTTTTGTTATCGCATATACATTATTTTGTAAGAAAACTAAATAATCAGGCAAGTAAATATTCCTGCTTTTGCAATACAAATTTATTCTTTGGAGACAATGGGCCGGATCCAGAACTACGTCCGTCTTCCATAGACAGACGTAGTTCAATAAACAGTAGCTACTGCGCATGCGTAGCAGCTCTGCTACTAGTTTTACTTTGGGAGCCTGAGCTCTCCCCAATATGGCTGCTGCACACTTTTCAAATAACATATAGACCTCCTGAGTACACATATAGCAGATGGATAGGGACTCACCTACAGGAGGTGCCTTGATGCTGGGCAGGTGATTTTAACCCAATATAGCTATATTATATCTAAAAGACCTCATATACGCAATCTACGTATCGAAAGGTCTAAAAGATTATGTACAATATCTACTACGCATGCGCAGTAGCTACTGTTTATTGAACTACGTCCGTCTATGGAAGACGGATGTAGTTCTGGATCCGGCCCAATATTCCAATATCAACTTTCAGTAATGTGAAGATGTCATAAATAAAATACAAATTTATTTACAGTATTGTTAATTACCTCATATTCTTTGTGGAGTAGCTCAAGTCTGGTTTTCCGGAGGTGTTTTCGGACAGAATAACTGACTATGCATTCATTTTCACCTGTACCCCCTAAGAGAGAAAGCCCAAAGCAACATCAATAAACACCAGAATACCACTAAATAAATTCATGTAATGCAGTACACAGTGTATTATTTTCATAAGAACACTTAAGAGTATATAATCACTAGACATATATATTAAAGGACAAAAAAAAAAACAACAGTTCAAGATTTTCACTAAAGCTACAACTTAAATTTCTTAAAATCATAATGGCCAATTTTAATACGGATCTGGATAGATCTGAGTGGCTGCATCAGCATGTTTCAGCATCATTTTCCTTACTAAGCATGTGTTTAACCGGTTATGGGAGAAAGGGGTTTCAATAAATTTACTTTTATCTCGACCTTTAATTTCAAGCCTCAAAATAGGTTGGCATGTATGAGTGACACTTAGAGAGTAAAGAAGATGATTCACCATACCTATGATGTGCTTGCAGGGATTCTCCGGTGTAATAGGCACCCTGCAGGCTGGGCACTGGTTGTTGTTCTTTAGCCACAATTCAATGCAAACAGAACAGAAGACATGATGGTTGACACAAATGACAGGCTGACGTACCTGTGAATAAGAACAGGGGAAAAAAACTCATGCAATGGGGTATATTTTTGTTTTTGTTTATATATGTAGAAATAGCAGACAATATACATGTTCATAAAAACATCTTAAAGTCATAAAAAATTCAGGCAAGTTCAGGCAGAAAAATATGTTTATAAACAAATCCAAATCAACTTGTCACATGAAACTCTTCAAAGAACTGTGGCCCGGATCCTGATATATCAGTAAGATTTAAGCCGATCTGTGGCTGCAGAGACCTGCCATCGGGTCACCATGCGATCCTAATTTGCTCAAATGCGATGGGAAACCACTTCTCGCACTTATGGCTTTCCACCAGTAGGACCCTACTTTAAAATCTATACTCCGACCCCACTTAAATGGTGCATAAATGAGGATCGTATGCAGGGATTAGCCAGGCCCTCACTGTACTATTTTAAATAAATACCACTTCCCACGGAGCAGACACTCTCTAAGCATGGCGCCCTGCCCCACCGTCTGATCGACTTCCAGCACAGAAACCTGGATCTTGAGAAAGTCAGTAGTGAGTGGATGTGGAAAAGTCTCTTCTATTTCACAGACCTCTGTTAGCTGGTATCAGGGCAACTGAGTAAGCTTGTCAGGAGGTAGCAGCCATACTTGTACTTTAATCAGGTGCAATACCAGATGGCAGAAGTCATATTTAATTAAGTATCTAGAGGGCTGAACAGTGTGTGTGTGTGTGTGTGTGTGTGTGTGTGTGTAAAATATATATACATATACACACACACGATCTGCAAAGTGGTACTTGCCCTGATTCCATAGTGGGTAACTGGTTGCCCGAAAAAAACGTTTATAACCGCTGGTTTACATCATGTTTTACAATATGTAACTTCCAGGCAAATATTCACAAATTACTAAATTATTATTTTACGGATAGACGGTATAGTCTGTTACTGGTCTATGGCAGTGTTGCTGGGGCTATTTTTCCCTTTGTTTCTATGGCTAGCAGATTAACCCCTGCGTTTCATGCACCTGTTTACATTTACCTATAAACTGATTGAGCAACTTCCATTCTGTGTTTAAATGCCATATACTTTGGAGTAAAATGTATTTAGTTACTAACAAGGGACAGTATATAATTCCCCTATCCCCTCTACTATCTGACCGCTCACTCATTCACTAAGCTCATCCTTTTTTAAAATCACCTGTAAAGCTGGCCATACAGTAGAGCGCTGTAGTGTATGGCAAGGATTTTATTTCCTATTGGCGATGAAACAGGCAAAAAAAAAAAAACAATTGAGTCCCTTCCGATTTCACTTCCACCTCCTGGGTGGAGTTACTCTGTATACTGCCTAGTATAACAGTAATAGAAAAATAAAAGCTCTGCATTTCGCAAGAGATGTAGAGCTTTCATTACTCTATTACTTCTATACTTGCAGAGTATATAAGCCAGGAGGTACACATGCCACACTACTGTTCCCTCTCTCTTTCTTGCTACCTGTTGATAGACTAGCTGCATGGATCTCTTGCCTAGATTGACAAAAAGTCCAGCCAATCAGTGCAGAGACTGACAGGAGGCCCGTGCAGCCAAGAGCATCCTGTCAATCTTGGCAGCAGCTCCTTTTCGGCCAGGATTATCACAACCAGCAGGAGACAGGAGTGGTGTCAATATCGGGACCCATGTCAAGTACCCATACTACAAAGATGCTGCAATATAGTCAGCAGATAAATAATTGCTACATTTCTTACCTTTCAAGAGAATGTTCTAACATTGATAATAACTACTACTCAAACTCCTTGTTAATGTCTCAGTATTTACTCCTCACTGCTTTCCTCTTTTGCCACAATACATTTTGCTAAGCCCTCTACTCTAGCAAGCTCTACTTATATTTTAGATTTCAGCATTAGATGAAACGTTAATATTCTGATTTGTTACCAACTGCATTGGCCTATGACAATGAATATTTCTCTGCCATATCACTGTGGATGTCAAACCACCACCTCAAAAACAGAGCTATTCCAATACCCAAGATACTAACCAATACCTCTGCATCTATGGATGAAACACCAGTAAACCATATAGGTCAAGTTTATGCCCTAGATGCCAACCTTAAGTTAGATTAGACCTTTTCTCACAACAAAGTCCTGTTGCATATCTCTTATAACAACTATTCCAAAAAATACACAAGGCACTGCAACAATTTAATTCATGCACTTATCTCCAGCATACACTATTGAAATTAATTTCTTATAGGCATTTGCCAACCTACAAACTAATCTTCAACTTCAGCTTATTTTTCTATAGCTGTTCTGTTGTCATAAAGAAAAATTACTTTTATTACATAAAAAACATGAGTTGATAT
>WWET01001899.1:105716-134381 GCA_011038615.1 Limnodynastes dumerilii | reverse complement strand
ATATATATGGCTTGAAACAACTCATCCTTGTACAGCAGGTAATTTCTCAAATTTAGCAACAAGTCCTTGAACCACCTTCTTCGGCTATTATTTATAACAATCACCCTATGCATTTAACACAAATATACACTCTCACCCCTTACATATATAAACAACTTAGCCCCTAGATGATCACCCTATGCAGCTAGTGGGAGTCACCACCACGAATGCTGTCTTCTAGAAGAAGAGACAACCAAAAGCTAATTTTCTGCGGTCTCTATTTTAAAAAGGCAGCCAGTTGAAAGATTATTTTTCTAAGGGTCAGGCTGCAGGAAAGTGAGAGTTAGGGTAATGGAGGGGGAGTGTTAGGGTAAGGATTATTATAAGGTTTGGGGTAAAATTTAGACTAACCATTCAGAGCTCTGTCTTCGCTGTTCCAGGGATCGACTGCTTTGCCTCTGCGAGGCAAAAGCAATCAATTTTTCCCGCTAGTTTGGAACGGCTCTTTTCGAAAAAGGGCTGTTTGAAGCACTAACCCGAAGCCCTGATGACATAGCCCACTGAGCAACCTTTTTTCTCTGCTATGAGTGTAGAGAAATAAGCAACGTGACACTTAAGGGGGAAATTCACAAAACGGGAATAAACAAAATTGTTTTAAGAACTGAGCTACTACGCATGCGTAGCAGCTTATTTACGCTATCTACGTACCATTTCTGTACGTAGATTTCGTAAGCGCGGTCTAAAACAACGTACGTAAGATGAAAACTACGTAACTGTGAATCCAGACCAAAGTGTGCATATACCCGTCTATTACGGTAGCTGAAATTACCAAATTTGAATACGCAAGATGGGGTGCAAGATAAATTCCATGATGTCAATTTACACGATTTCCACCATTCTGGAGGCACATCGCACTCAATTATCCCCATAAACCTCACATATTAAATGACTAGATTTTAAGCTATTTTACTTTTTTGAGAGTGTGCTTTAACTTAAACAAGCTAAAAGTAACTTCTGCCATCTTGTAGTATTCCATGATCTAATATTCTGACACTGCCTAATCCTTTTTTGTTGACTTACTGCTTTATTTGATACTAGATAGAAAATAGTTTTGCCTAAACTTCTTAACCAATAAGGGAAGGAACCATTACCATGCCCATCAATATTAATAATCAGTTACCCACCAAAGGATTTGCATTAATAAAGCATCTAAAAAGTAGAAGTAGAGGAGTTGTTTAGTAGTAAAGAAGAGTGCAAGAAGCAAATTTATCCACTTTACCCGTTTTTCACGTATTTTAATGAAAACAAAATTCTATAAATAAATTTAAAAAAACCTACGGTAATAAAAAAATAAAGGTACTTCCTCATCTTTGCGGCCCCCGCTTACGTAACTTACTTATCTGGTACGCCGCTAATGCACGCCGTTTTCTCTCTCTTCGTCTCCTGGCATCTTCTTATGCTTTGTTACTATCCCCAAAGCGGTCTCCACTTTCCTCCTCAACTACCAGCGTCTCTGACAACTCTCCGTTCTTTCTCCTCACAGACTTTTCCCGGCTCCTTCAGCACTTCTCTCCATCACTCCGCTGCTTACGGCCTCTTCCTCCAGCTCCCCCGCCCCCCGAAATCTGCAACACACACTCAGTCTCTCAGCACCACTGCCTCCTTCTGCCCTTTCCGACCACTCTCTCTCTCTGATTATCCGTCTCTCGGCTGCACAACACTGCCTCCTCTCTCTCTCCGTCCCTCACACACAATTCAACTGACTCAGCTGTTATCTCGCCTGCTTCCCGTTACAGCTTCCTCCTTTTTTTTGTTTAATGCTCGGCTGCACACCCCTGCCTCCTCTCTCCCTCTGTCCATCCCTCACACACACACTTAAACTGACTAGCTGTTCTCTCGCCTGCTTCCCACAGCTTCCTCCTTTTTTTTTGTTTAATGCTTTACTTTGCCATCCAGCACTTTATTTTCTGCTGCTCCTTCCAACTTCCCCAGTCAGCACACCTTCAACACCTTCAGTTCAGTTCTTCTCCTTCTTTCCAATCAACGCCACTTTTTACGTAAGTAGCGTAACCAGTAGCCTCTCCAGCAGGGGGCCGCAAAGATGAGGAAGTACCAAAATGAATAAAAACACACTAATATTTAACACAACTACTTAAACATCTATAATGCAAACAAACAATAGTCCTGGATCCTCACTTTTGATTGTATAAGCAGTCTTTGAACCGGATCCAGAATTAAGAAAGGTGGGCGTTTTCTACCCCCAGCATGTAAAAAATGTCCCCATGAGGGGAATGTATTTTAATCATACTTGGTTTAGCCCAAGTACGATCCTCATTTACGCACCAGCCCCATTTTCCATGGGGTCGGTATGTAAAATTTAAGGGAGAGTCCTATGTTCATAAGTCCCATATATGCAAGAAGAGTCTCCCCTCGCATAATGGAATTGTGGAACACATGGCAAACTGCTATCTGAACTCCGCTACATGTACAGAGCTCCAGTAGCAGCAGCAGCCAACCTCTAGTTCTAGCCCATTGCTCTTAAGTATGAAGTGGGCAAAACTGTTTCCAAATGGGAAGTATGGATGCACCAATATAAGCAAAGGCAGACAAAATGTGATCCAAACACAGAAACTAGGAGAAAAATCAGGATTCGCTACCTAGTCTTACAAAAACAGTGATGACATTTAATAACTTCTCAGAGGTAGTTTATAGGATTATAATTTCAAAGTCATTTAAACATGAGGATTCCTAGAAAAGAAGAGAATTACAAGGAAAAAACTGTAGCACAGATGTTTAATCGATCACAACACCAAACAATGACATAACTTATTTCAGTTACACATATACAATATACTAAAATAAATAATAACAGCTGTAATTTCAAGAACACTGGTTATATGTTAGAAGAGATAACATTTTTAAAACATTCACAGTAGGCTGTCATATTAAGCTGATTACAGTGTGAAACGAAAGCTACTGCAGCAGTACTATGACAGGAGGCAGTCTGCAAACACAGAACTGTATATGCTGCAGTTCTTACCTTGCCGAGGCAGATGTGACAGGTGATGGGGAGCGTAAGAGCAATGGTCACATTCTGGACGTTCTGTGCCATTGTTATCCAACGAACTCAGGACCAGAACCTGGCATGAACTGCGCACTCCACCACAGCCTTCAAACACAATGCTCAAACTACGGCACGCCGCTGACTCCAACCTTCGTGAGATATAAAAACGCGCTTCCGGCAGCGGGCTTTCAGACAGTTTAGCGCCATGCTGACGAGAAGCCCTCGCTTTCAGGGCAGACCCCCGCCGCGGCCGCGCACGCTTCATCCGTGCAGAGGGTATTAAACTTACCGAGGTGTATGTATGTGGTGTAAAAACATTATATACACACTGTGCTGCACCACGCATCAATTATATGACGGCAAAACACTGTACATGGAAAAGTTAAATATTTATTGAGAAATATGCAGCTGACGTGCGTTATGCTGGGAAGAAACAGGTGAATGTAAGGGCAATAAGACTGGTTGGACACAGAAAGAGGGGCAATAAGGCTGGTTGGACAAACAGGAGGGAAAATTAAGGCTGACTGGGCATAAATAAAGAGGGGGCAATAAGGCTGGCTGGACACAGAAGGAGGGGCAATAAGGCTGACTGGATACACATAAAAGGGCAGTAAGGCTGGCTGGACACAGAAGGAGGAGGTAATAAGGCTGACTTGACGCAAATAAATGGGGCAATTTTTCTGTATGTTAATGTGAAGCAGGGCCCTAACACGATTTAGTTGCCCAGGGGCCCCCACAGACCTTAATCCGGCCCTGCTTCCGTCAATCGATTGCTTCTTCTCTGCGAGGCAGAAGCAAATGATTTTCCAGCCAGCTTGGAACTGGCTGGGAGAAAATGGTACTTTTAAAAAAGGGTCGTTCGAGTCAGTAACCTACATCCCCTTACAGCCAGTTGCCAACTCTGAAATATTAAGCAACTGATGAGTTAAAAACAAGCCCAACCCAATCCTAACATGCCCAACATATACACATATTTTATATATATATATATATATATATATATATTTCTTGGTATAGAATTGGCACACCTAAATCCACAACATTTAAAAACATGCACGCTTCGCCCTGCCTGGCTTACGTCTCCCTCCCTTACCTACAAGTTTAACCAAAACCTCTGAGATGGCAGCGTCCTGTGATGCAGATTATACAGCGGGTCCACTGGTGTGCACTGAGAGAACCCGCATAGCCCTGACACGTGTTTCGCCTTTGGATGTCAGCTTTCTCAAAGGTACACGGGTACCGCTGTATAATCTGCATCACAGGACGCTGCCATCTCAGAGGTTTTGGTTAAACTTGTAGTAAGGTGAGACGTAAGCCCGTCAGGGCGAAGCGTGCCCGTGAGGACGCTAGTTTTTTGACAGGGACAGTTGTGTGTTTTCTATATTAGATTAGTTCACCTCCGCCAGGTATTTTGACCAAACCTGTGTGCTTGACTGTTTTTCTCCTGACTCTCATACCAAAAAATGCTTTGCTGCCATTCCTCTATGTATTATGGATTAACCATTATTTGTATATTTTACTAAGCAGGCTCCTGTATGATAATTGTTATACATACTGGCTAGATATGTTTGCTTATGGTTCTGATAGCATACATTTTGCATTAAAACTGCAATTAATCTATTTTTGCTATATTTTTTGCCAGTTTTTGTTACTATATTTAATATTTCTATATGCACAATTTAAAAATTGTTTGAAATTTGTTATAATAAAATGTTTTTTAACAGCCTATAACTTTGGCTGTGTTCTTGTTTTCTATACCTGACTCCTTCATATAGGTGTGCGCTCCAAGTATCTCTATATTTATCCACCACTATCAGTGAGTTGGGTATATAACAAATAATTCCCTTTTGTCCTTTGCTCTAGATAACAGGGTTGTAGTAAATGGTATTATTTTCAAGATGGAAATGGTAGCAATGAAGTTCCTCAAGGACCAGTACTATTTAATATATTTATTGGCAATATTATATGGTATCAAGGGGAAAGTACGTAACAATGTAGAATACCAGGAGAGTAAACAAAATGATTGATTATGTAGGCAGACTGGAGGAATGGTCAAGAGTATGGCAAATATAGCTTATTGACAAAATCATGCACTGGGGATAAAACATACCCAAAAGCTCAATATAGGCCGGATCCAGACTTAGTAATGGAGCGTGGACGTACAGAAGTCTTCTGTATATCCCCCGCTCACATATGGAATTCTGGGTACTTACATCTCTGGAATCCTAGCTTATCTTGTCTGCACGTAAAGTGCTAAACCCAGCCCTTACTGTACGATTTACATAGGAAGGTCAGCCCACCGAGCTTATAAAGTATGCACAGCGGTCTGGACCGCCCCCCAGTATGTAACTGCTGAACGTTTGAAAGCTATTTTCTTATGTCGTGCATTCGATGCATACCCAGGGGTTCTGGCCATGCACAGTTAGTGAACGACAGCTAATTTAGGCATACAGCTTGCGTAAATCAGCTGTCTTTTGGAGATCTGGATCTGGTCCTGTATAATTAATGGCACTTCTTTGAAAACTACTGAAGAGGAAAGGTATCAAGCTATCACTATTTAATGTGACATAGAGGTAGCCAAGCAATGTAGCAGTGCAAACAGAAAGGAAAGTTAAATGCTTGGTTTCATAGGGAGAATTAGTATCAGGAATTTATAAGTAGTATTGTCACTTTATAGGTGCCGTGATCACGGTACTTTTCACAGCACTTTTGTTTACCTTTGTTGAACACATGACTTTTCAGTTCCCAGCACTTCCTGGTAGTCTTTTTTTCTTTAGGCATAAGTTCTCAGGTGTGGCTCATTCCCTTGCTGGAACTCACTAATCAGCAGCTCTATTTAAACCCTCCTCTGACTTCCCTTCATCATCAAAGCAACAGGTATCCTTGCCTGCTGATATTGTATCCTTGAGTCCTCTCGTGTTTTCTGACTCTCTAGTTCCAGGACCTGTCTCCAGTCATTGGTTCCTGTTATCCGGTCCTTAGTCTCAGTTATCCGGTCTCTGGTTCATGTATTCCTTGTCCAACATCTTGAAGTCTGCATGCTTGTCCAGAAGGCCACAACCTGGTGCTTGCCTGCAGCTAGAACCATCCCCACCATCAGAGGCTCTGGTGAACACCAGGCTTGTGGTTAGACTACGCGCCTCTAGTTCAACGTGATCTGTTTACAGCCCTGTGCTTTATTACATGACAACAGGTTGTTGGAAAAACCTCACATGGAATATTGTGTTAAGTTCTGTAGGCCACATCTCCAGAAGGGCAGAAATACATTAGAGACTGCAAAGAAGAGCAACTAAAATGACACAGTTATCATCCAAAAGTATGTCTGGATAAATGCACTCTAAAAGGACAGTATACTGTGTATTAGGAGCCAATGATAATTGATATCCAGGTTCCGTTACTAAAAGGTACTGTAACATTTAAATGTAACTTATGGATACTGTCTCAGATCTATCATATGTATCACGCTACGTGGAATAGAGCTACAATAGCCGCTTATGTGTTGTCAATTTGGGACTGAGACATTGTGAAATGGCTACTATCAGAGCTAGAATCTGGTTAAGTGCATATGTCTGGACTACAATACATATCCAACATCTGCTATCAGCTGTCTTGCACCACAAGACTCTGCCAATAGGTTATGGGCCCAGAGCCGCAAGTTGAAAAAGCGCACCAAATAGAGAAACGCTAGTAGAGGTACACAAAGAAATAAAAGGAAGCTGATTCATCAGAAAAGTCCTTTATTTAATACAAGGGTAGAATGCACAGTACAGGGTCTAGTATGAGCTTTGCAAAACTAAAAGGCTCAGAAAATTATACAACATGGAAATTTGCCATAGAAATGCAGCTAAAGCGGGAAAAGTCGTGGAAAGTCACAATTGAGCAAGGAGAAAGTCCAAATGCTGATGAAGTGGGTAAATAAATGGGGGGCTTTGCTGTGAAACAGCACGTGTACTCCATTATCAGCGTGAATGTGTCAGCGCAAGACATGTGGACTGCCCAGCAAATGGCGTATGAAGACAAAGGTCTGATGAGGAGAATAAAATTGAGGTGTATGCTGTATGGGACAAAGTTAAGTGCCTGTAAGAACATGAATGATTACATTGATAGAATGTTGGCATCTGTGGGAGCACAGGTGGATGATGAGGAAGTGGCGATGGCGATGCTGCAAAATCTGACGCCAGAGTTTGATTTCCTGGTGGTAGCTTTGGAGTCCAATGATACCAAGCTAATGATAGAGACTGTGAGAGCCAAGCTACTACAGTTCCAAGAAAGTATCCCCGTCGAGACAGACGCTGAGAGTTCTCCCCACTAATAAAAGGTACAAAGTCCAAAAAGCCCAAGTTCGAGTGCAGTATGAGAAATTCCAGTGGTGCACAGAAGAAGCGTGACAAGGCAATCCAGTCAGCATTGAATGTGGCAGACAGTCATAAGAGCCATGTTTTCGGTTGCAGGAAAATGTTATTGAAAAAATGTGTTTTGATAAAGTGCAATGTTTTATACATGTGACCGGAGACAGCCCTGAGCGAGAGGGAGTGTTGGAGAGGAGAGCGCTCAGTAACCTGTCTCCTTCTTTATGCTAATGACTGCTCCCCTGCTCTAGTGTCTGCTCTAGTGTAGGCTTGTGCAGTCGGAGGTGTCAGATGACATCACCTTCCTGTTTGTCTGTTACACTGCCTGGGCGGGACCTGTGCTAGTTGGAGTTAGTCACTGAACTGCACAGATGTGCAGCTCACAGCCTCCTTACACAGTTAACCCCTTGAATACATTCTGAACCTGCAAATCAGACAAGCTGCTGCTTTACCACATCCCTACTGTACTGTGATTTCCTATTCTTGCAGAACCACCATCTAAACTGCTAAATGCTTTGACCTCTTGTGTACCAACACTGCATAACCTGTTGTTACTTGCTGTCTCTACTAAATAAACCTAAATCTGGTTAATTGCACATGTGTGGAGTACATTCCATATCCAACATCTGCTGTCAGCTATCTTGCACCACAAGACTCTGCCAATAAGGCAGGGGTTAATCTGCTAGCAACAGAAACAAAGGAAAGGAAATGCCCCTGTTAAATGTGCAAAACAGTGAATTACCTATAAATATATATTGAGGAGATTCTAATAAAGTGTTAACAGATTTCTTTGTTTTCTGACAAAATGTATGTCTAATTAATGTGTTTTAAGTTCTTATTGTTGAGGCATAAGTAATAATGTGGTTAATATTATTGATAGGTAATATTGTTTTATTAAAGTACCGGTATTTCCATATTTCTAAGCTCTCCCTCTTTGTTATTGATTTTGTTTATGGGAATTGGTTGTCCCTGAAGAAGCAGCTATAATATAGAGTATATACAAGTGAGACATTGCTTCAATTAGCACCAGATAGCTGCTTTTTGTTATTGTATAGTTATAGCACTTGGTACAGGGAATGCTTCAATTTTCAATACTGCCCTAGGTATCATAACACAGATGATGTTATTGAATAAAAACCTAATCACATGTGCTCTGACAATACAAACCAACCATACATGATTTTGTTTCATAGATAGTTATAATGCTCCTACTTTCAATACACTTGCTCTGTTTAATTTATTGGAGTCATTGCACCAGATTCAGAGTTTTAGCTGATCTGTAAACCTCTGAATTGCACATCTGAGTAGGAGCTATTTATGTGATTTATTTTTTTTACACTGTGTGTTTTTTTAATATACTAATTAACTTAACCCATCTTTGTGCGCGCACCCAATTGTGAGCATGCGTAGTGCTCATTTTTGCTGCACTTCCATCTGAAAACAGACGGAAGCACTGAATCCGAGCCATTGCTGATAGAGAATATTGAAGGGCTAAAAACTAACATGTCTCAAGATATAAAACAATATAAAGTAGGGAACAATAAAGAAGCAAGTGTGACTATTTGTTTAATGGCCTAAGGACCGGATTCAGAGTAGCGCATCCGTGTGATAGTCACACGGATATGCAGCTTTTTTTTTTAACTGCGCATGCGCAAATAGCGCAAGCAAGTCGTATGGATGGCATACGACTTGTATCCGCCAGCATACGATTCTGTGTGCTAAAAGGGGTTTTCCAGAATATTGAAATAAGAAAAGCGGAGCTTTTCTCATTTAAATATTCCGTGCAGGGCAGTCTGGTGGCTGCTTAACAAGCTCTACGCTTCCACCATCTCAGGGATGGTGTAAGTGTAGGCGCAGCTCACCGGAGCTGTAAAAAAAAAAAATTTGTTAAAAAAGAAAAAAGTTTTTTTTAGTTAAAAATTAACCCCTTCCCCGCCGCCCCAACTTATGTATAAAAAATAAATAAATAAAGTACGACCCGACAGGGCATGCTGCCGCAAGTAGAACTACAAGTGCAAGCATGCCCATGAATGACAGGACATACTTGCGTTAGTACAACTACTATCAGTAGCATGCCCTGCTATTTAGAAATCCCAAAAATAATCTGCCTGCATATAAACTACATTAAACATGCCCACGTGTCCTGACAGAAAAAAATAAATACAGAAAATATGATATACATCCCCACAAATAATTTAGTAAACATGCCCACATGTGCACCAAAATACAATACAGAAATATTATATAGTCCAAGATCCCTGTCGCTTTGAAAAAAGAAAACAAAAAAAAAATGCAGATATCAAAAATATTACAAGTGTCCCTCAAAAAAATAAATATTAAAAAAAGAGCCCCAAATAATTGTCCCTGTACTTGTAAAAATCTATGTAGTGTCCCGAAATACAATGTCAAAAAATGCCCATAAAATTGCCCAAAAATATTAAAAAAATGGTTACCTGCTCTGATGTGGTTCCAGTCTTGTAAGCTTACAAGACTGGACCCCATCAGAGCAGGTAAATATTTTTTGGGCCATTTTATAGGCATTTAACGTAATTGTGTACACATTTCTGTCTTTCAAATTGACTGATTTTGTCATGCATTTATATTCTTAAATTATATTTCTCTGTATTATGAATTTCTCGAAAATAACTTGTTAATTAAAGAACCCACATCCCTTATAATTCGTACTGTCCTTATATATGCTGGTTGTAGAACATAATTTGACTTGATCTTGAAGAGTCACCATTGCAACATAGTAATTTTTACATTAATTATTCATAGATCTGTTCAGTTTTTAATAATAAGCTATAAGAACTTGCATCAAATAATTTATGATCAGTATTTATTTGATGAAAGTAATAGATATTATACCAATGTAAATGTAAGACTGCATTGATATTTAGTCAGGCATAGGAATAAATGAAGCATAATAAAATACAACTTAATATTATGGTGGTTTTGTATTGACATTAATTAGCCACTTACAGATGTCATCAGTTTTAATAAATGACTGGTAAATAAAGATCTGCAGGTGGGTTTACAAGTTACTGTGAGCCAAAAAGCTTTAGGTTGAGCGTATGTCTATGGGATGGGTGGCCTGGCTCATTTGCACATCTTTGCTTATGTTTTTGTGGAAGCACAGCCCTAGTTAGCATCGCTTGAGGGAATTTGCCACAACACAGGGAATGCTAATTACTGTAACCAACTGCCAATGATGCATCCAAAATTAAATGGTCTGTGACTGAGCAGATTAATTTTTATAGCCCCAAGTCCAAAAAACAAGGAAATGTTCCTAAATTAAAGGGCATGCCTTAATAAGAGCAAAATTGTTACAAAGGATATTTTTAGCCTTTAATGAACACAGATGAGGTGGAGTAATATTCTAGAAAAGTTCTTATGAGCTAAAATTGCATGTATATTCCAATTAGTAGTGCAACCAATTGATTTAATCTATGTAGATTTGTATTTTAAATAGTAATGACCTTACCTTTTAGATAATGTGATCATATGTTTATGAAGGAAATATATTTGTTTTTCCTAGATAGGTGCCCTATTATTTTTTTTTATCAGAAGTGACACAATGAAAAGAACTTACTTCTAATTATAAAAGGAAGAAATGGTTTCCCATTGTTGCGTAGAAAACTGCCACTGGAGAGTGTCTTTAAAAGCCTTAATACTTATGGGCTACCGTATATTCCTCACTAGAAATAAGTGACCAAATGTTTTGTTCTTTTTTAATTTTGCTCTTGGCTAAAATGTACATGTATGCAAAAGATAAACCTCCCCTTATAGTTATACAAAGATTTACATATTTATTTTACCAGGTTTGCTGGCAATTTAGATTACTTTCCGATGCACCAAGTTATTTAGGTTGACTGGATGATGCTTTTGAACTATAAGTAATAAATAGTGCCAAATTAATTATTGGACTGAGATATCGACATTGACTTGACTATTGTAGAACATTCACCCTCTTGTTGTTTAACTAGGCCAGTGTTTTTTGGAAGAATTATTGAAAGTGTTAGTTTGTGTTCCTACCAAAAAAGGAGGAGGTCTTTGTTCACTTTAACCTCCATAATCCTAAAAGGTAAAGCAGATTTCACATTGCAAATATCCGAGATTAAGGGGCAGTCACACCAAACATAGTAGTACAAACTTCCTGCTTATAGCCAACACTCTGCCGAGGCCTGGCAAAAGAGAATTTTGAGTTTGTTGGGAGTACAATACCATAATTTGTAGTGTTCTAATGCATTTGCTTGAATTATTGTTTTAAAGGAGACCTTCAATGGAGGATGAGAGACCATCCTATTATTTACCCAGGCCAATTCAAAGCGTTTATCTAGATGTAGAGCCCCACTGTGGCGTTTAGGAGACACAGGTACAACAAGCAAGGCAATACATTCTATTAAAAAGTGTTAATGCACCAGAGCCAAGAGCTGTAAAGAGGCTTCCAATTTGTCTGAAACAAAGGCTGTATTAAGTTTCAAAAAGTTGTGAATAGTGTTTTGTAACTTATACATCTAGATTACAGTTCACTAATGGTCACCATTCTAAGTCAGAATTTAGTTCTAGGAGTTTAAAGGTGTTTTTTTGAAGTGCTAAATGTTACGGCACCGCCGGAATTACCTGAACTGAGAACCTAGGTGGCCATCTGGAGAGGTAGATGTTGGTGTAATGATACCCCGGGTTTACCTCGACAGAGAACCGTGGTGACCAGAGAGAGAGAAATAGGAAACCAAATAACTTACCAGTTTGTGGAGCCTGATGTCGGACCGGGTGTTCGCTAGAGCCCCAAATGGTGGGGATAGACTGGAGCTGGTAGGGATCGGTCAGGTTACGCCCCTTTGAGGTTACCTGGAAGAGGAAAACGGGGCAGCAGGGAATGGATCATGTAAAGCGGTTAGATAGCAATAGTAGTACCAGAAGAGACTGGACTATGTCAAACCAAAATAAATATAAAACAGAGACGGCAGACTAGAGAGGGATAACGGGACAAACAAGACTGACTGACAGACCGGGACTTACTCACACGCACACACTCATACGAACTACCCAGAGGGCTACAAACACAGGCTCACAGGAGAAGGCAGGGAATCTGTACAAGAGGAATAAGACAATAAGGTGGGAGAGGCGGAATTGGTACACGGAGAGTAACAGGCAAGGACCAGAGCAGGACAATGGAGGGCACTCAGGAAAGCAATAAACAAAGCAAGAGCACAATACAAGGCAGGCACAGATACTGAAAACAGAGTCTATAACCGTCAGCTATCTGACAATGAACCTGGACTATAAAGAGCCTGCTAACCCCTGATAGGCTAGCAATTACTGACCGCCAATGAAAATGTCCATTAGCCAGGATAGATGATGTCATGCAGAGCACTCGCCCGCCCGATGCTCCAGCAGAGATCACACGTGTTCTTTGTTTACATGCCGTGATCGGCATGTCGGCTGAAGCGTGGGACGAGGAGAGGCATGCGGAAGTGACGGCTGCGTGCAAAGGACCGGGAGAGGTAAGTAAACGGCGTGTAACACTAAAGCTTCAGATTTTGTGGTTCTGTTTATTTTCTTTCAAGATAGAAAGGCATTAGGAGCAAATTCCAGATGCTCTCAGTCTTTGAAGAGGACACAATTTGTCTTCTAATAAGTGTGAACATTAAACTCTTCAAGAAACCTCAGAATGAATTTCTAGACCCTCAAGGAGAGGGCTGGCTCCTCTGGCCACTCAGAGGCAGCTGTAGACTCTGCACACTCGGAGGCAGCCAGAGACTTAGGACTCTTAGGGGTATATTTACAAAGGTCGATTATTTACCCACGATTTGAAATCGAGCTATCTCACCGTGATTTTCACAAAATATTTTTGCTAAAATCGTCGTACTTACTAACCGTCGATTTTTACCCGCAATTTTAAATCCCCTTTGAGTTTCATAGATTTTTCAAGGGCTAAATCGCTGTGCTTTTCTATATAAAAAAATAAAAAAAACAGAAGCACAGCATGTGTGGAATTCTTAGCATGACTGCGCTGATAGAACTACAAAGCCTTGTAGTAATATCAGCGTCAGTTAAGCCTTCTAAACATGCTGCGCTGTCTCCGGTGCATGAATAAAAAAATACATTGTGAAATAAACATACCCAAATACATTAATATACCTGTATGGCTAAAATAAACATTTACACTGCATAAAAATGCTCCCTAATGTGTTAAATTTCCTCTGGTATGTTTTAATGTACTGTGTGTTGTATAAATGAAATAAAAAATTTCACCGTTTAGCTATCATCATTCTTGGGACGAGTTGTTTGGAGTTTCTTTCTTCTTTACAGGTCATCTTCTCCAGTTGCTTGTAGAATCTGGTCAGGTTGATTGAAGATGCTGATCCAGTCCTCTCTTCTGGTCTTCGGCCTCTTCCGGCACTTGCCCCGGCGACAGACTCATTCCTCTTCTTTGGTGGTACTCCTAATGACCATTCGGTCACTAAAGGGCAGCCTTTTATAGAAAATATGATGTCATTTACATTAGGGGGCTCTAGTGAGCGCTCTAGTGTTTATGACGTAATTCCCTGGGCGGGCGGCCTTTCGGCTGTAATTCCCTGGGCGGCTGTAGGTCTGGACCAAGCCCAAGGAAATATTTTTAGGTGGAATAACGAAATTTGAGCTATTTGGGAGCAGAGAAGGATGACATTAAGTTATAAAGCTTGAAGAAAGTTTTAATCATCAGAAGTTACCTAGGAATGTGCTCATGCTGAGCAGGACAGTGTTTTGAGGTCATAGGCCTGATCGAGGATAAAGGCTAATTTCCACTCATTAGCCTCCGCGTAATAAGCAATCCTAAATTCTGTATTTGTGAGGGGAGTGCATACCCCCTGCACCCACCTTGCACTTCTGCATCAAAAACCCTACCACATACGTAATGCCCATTCATATGTAAGGGCTTAGCTAAGCTCTAACTGTGCAACCTTCATTCTGGATCCCACCTACTATGCTTCATTTGTATATCTGGTGGAAAAAAATTTCCTCATGGAGCACAGCGGTTGACTGTGTTCTGGAAATCCTTGTACTGCGGGTATACAGTACAAACTGAAAGACAACTTATGTATGCACCTTGTGTAAATTGCCTGTTATTAATTCGAGATCATGTCCCATGATCCCACACTCCCTGCCAGTCTCCATCTTGTTTGTCTGGTTCATACAGTCATGCTCTGGGGTTTCTGTTTGGTGCTCTTGTATATGTTAATAAGGTTTTTTGAAAAAATAAATACATACACAGGAAAATAAATATCCAAACCTCTGGAACCTTTCTAAATGTCACAATAGTTATCCATCATCTTTAAAAATTATTTGGTTTGAACC
Source organism: Limnodynastes dumerilii (assembly GCA_011038615.1). Lineage (NCBI taxonomy): Eukaryota > Metazoa > Chordata > Amphibia > Anura > Limnodynastidae > Limnodynastes > Limnodynastes dumerilii. The sequence continues at coordinate 119,648 of WWET01001899.1, read as the reverse complement.
AGGGCTCCCCAAGTGTATAAGGAAATATGTCATACCGTCACTTCTCCCACAGATTTAATTGAAAAGCTATAAATCTCCATTTACTTCTATTATTACTATATTTTCATACCACCACTTCTGAATGTCCATATAGCCAATTCTAAATTTCCAATTTGACCACTGGTTTGAACATTATGGTCAGTGGTTGCGCTATATGTTGTTTTGTCAGAGTAAAAATACTTCTCATAACATTCTAAGAAGTATTTTTAGCCAAAGAGTATATTATTATTGGTAACTAAATTAAATGGTAAATTGTTCTATGCTGTTCCAAACTCACCATTTATAAGTGATAACTATGATCGGTTGCTTCCCTACCAAAATGCCAAGATTTGGACATAATTCCGAACCCTAACACAATCCATCAAACACCCTTATTTTTCCTGTTGAAAAGAGCACTAGAAAGCATGTCATGTCATCTAATGTAATGTAATTGTCACGCTCAGCGGCAGACGCCGCTGCACTTACCGTGTCAGGAGTCAGCTGCACTTACCGTGTCAGGAGTCATCTGTCAGCAGCTTTCAAAGGTCATGCCTGCTCTCTAGCCTTCCAGAGGTGCCACTCTCAATAGTGGCAGTCTTCTGCTCAGTCTCCATTACAGCATGTGTGCTTCCTGTGTCTGGGATTAGGCATCTACATCATTACCTCTCGTGCATGGGCGTTGCCATCTTGCCTCCTGTCAGGTGATTTCCAGTAGCCACTCAGGTGCTCCTCTGCGCACACATGATTCCTCCAGCCAATCTGTGCACTTGGTGGGCTACTTAAACTCTGTGCAGAGTCCATGCTGCGCCCAGATCATCTTGTTCTTCTAGGAACTACTTGTTCATTCTAGGTGCCTGGATCTCTGCTTCTGAAACCCTGACCTGTCTGCCTCACATTGCTGCACCACAGGTCCCAGCAGTGCCTGGATCTCTGCTCCTGCAACCTTGACCTGTCTGCCTCACATTGCTGCACCACAGGTTCCAGCAGTGCCTGGATCTCTGCTCCTGCAACCCTGGCCTGTCTGCTGAACTGTTGCTATATAGTTTTACCTACCTGCTACATTCAAGTCAAGCCTGCCTAGCATCTGGTTCAAGTCACTGTTGCTATACAGTTTTACCTGCCTGCTACATTCAAGTCAAGCCTGCCTAGCATCTGGTTCAAGTCACTGTTGTTATACAGTTTTACCTGCCTGCTACAGTCAAGCCTGCAGTTTTACCTGCCTGCTACATTCAAGTCAAGCCTGCCTAGCATCTGGTTCAAGTCACTGTTGTTATACAGTTTTACCTGCCTGCTACATTCAAGCTAAGCCTGCCTAGCATCTGGTTCAAGTCATTGTTGCTTACAGTTTAGCCTACTGTTGCTACCCAGTCAAACCTGCCTAGCATCAAGTTAAAGCCTACTGTTGCTATACAGTCAAACCTGCCTAGCATTAAGTTCAAACCTACTGTTGCTATACAGTTTAGCCTACTGTTGCTACCCAGTCAAAACCTGCCTAGCATCAAATTCAAGCCTACTGTTGCTCTACGGTTAAGCCTGATCCATTGCCTGGTCGTGCCTGGTCTCATCCTGATCCTTCCGTCCTGGTCTTATTTATGAACATATCTGTTCATTCACCGTTTTTCATTAAACAAGCTTACTTTCACTCCTGCTCGTCTGTTGACTACCTGGGAACCCGGGATAGGTCCCACCAATCCTCGCAGTTCGTGACAGTAATGCAATGGGACATGTTGAAAGGCATGGTGGTCAATGGGAGTGGTCCGAGTGAGAAAAATTTCCGGGGAAGGGGTTGAAGAGGAAAAATCAAGATGGCAACCTCTTCAACTCGTCCGATCACAGAGGTCACGTGATGTAGGAGTGCAAGAGTTACCCCCAAGGGGGTGCTGGGGAGTTAGAAAGATGCTCCTAAGATGATTTCCTATGGGAGGCATTCTATGCTATGGGAGCTATTCTGTCCTATGGGGCCTATTACAGTAGCCTATGACACCTACTGTAATGCTTCAAATATATATGTAATATAATAATATAAATGCCACTTTACCATTTTATTTAATTACCAAATTATATGCTTCTCTTTTGATAGAGGAACATCACATCTAACTGAAAATTGTATGGTAGGGTACATTGAGAAATACACACACACACACACACACACACACACACAAAGAGCGGTACTTGGAGTTATTAGAATAAAGTACTAGGAATTTAGGGCTTCCTGCATTTCCGTTTTAATGGCAATACTTTTATAATTAAAACTGAAAACGTTGGAAGTTCTGGACTCCTAAGGCCTGATTCAGAGATCCGATATTAACGATAGTTAGATGCGTATATTTAGGAGCGGATCGATTTTGCATCAACTGCGCATGCGTAGTAATAGTGCAACGCCATGTACGTTGAAGTTAGGGTCGGAAATGCCTTAGGGTCGGACTTGTGAATCGGTCGGAAACAATTGCGATCCTAAGCGGAAATCTAGGAACCGAAGGATTTGCATAGAAATGGGCGGGGGGAGGCATTGAGATGAGGGAAAGTGAGCGCGCTTACAGACATAGGACCCTAAATATACGCAACTATTGCACATAAGGTTGGAAGTGAGTGCGGCCAGATAGGGCAAGTCAATGCAAGTATAACTTTAGGTCCGGCCTCTGTTTTCAAGGGGAGTGACTGTTTATTCAGTGGGATGTAACCTGCTCCGACCTGCCACTTATATGCGTATATTTGAGATCCCATCGGCAGCGGATCTCTGAATCAGGCCCCTAGTGCTTTACTCTAATAATCTCTGAATGCCACTCTTTTTTTATCCTTATGTATTTGGTCATTCTGCCATACTGAGCTGGCAGCTGAGTATGCCAGCCTACACACACACACACATTTATGTAGATAGATAGATAGATAGATAGATAGATAGATAGATAGATAGTGTGGATGTTTGATTTTAAATGAATTTGCTTCAGATAAATCTAATAAGGTCAAAAGTTAACATTAATTTAAAAATACAGTAATATACAGGTAACAGAAATTACATCTCACCGCTACATCAATTCTATTTAAACAAAACATTTATCAAAAATGGCTTCCAGCACATGGCCTTCAAAATGGCCGACAAGCAGACAAAGGGATTTCACATTATCTAGCAGACAGACAATTAATTTAAGTGTGTTTCAACCAAAATGCATATTACAGAAGGATAGTAATTTAGATTGAATAAAGATCAATAGATAGAGATTATCTGCAGTCCGTCGGCGCCTGTCTCCTCCCGGCAGTCCCGCGTCTTCAGCCGTCGGAGGCTGTCACTGGAACAGTGATAGCCTCTATACTCACCGTCTTCCTGCAGCAGCGTCCTCGTGGGTCCTGGCGCCAAACACCGCGGTGCTCCGATCCATGGGTGCCGCCATCTTGGGAATCCCACGTGACACTGTTCCACCAATGATACTTACCCTCTCCGGTCCTCCAGCCAATCAATGCGCAGGGCGCACTATTTAAATCCTGCCGACTCTTCAATCCTCGCAGGAACAACTAGTTCTTCTAGGTGCCTGGTTCTGTTGCACCCAGCTCGCTGATCTTGATTCTGCCTTGCTTCAATCCTGATTCAGTCTTGCTATTCCAGTCCTGGTCCAGCTACAATCCTGATCTAGTCTTGCTACTCCAGCCCTGGTCCAGTCCAGCTACAAGTCCTGGTCCAGTCCAGCTACAAGTCCTGGTCCAGTCCAGCTACAAGTCCTGGTCCAGTCCAGCTCCAAGTTCTGGTCCAGTCCAGCTACAGTCCTGGTTTAGTCCAGCTACCAGTCCTGGTCCAGTCCAGCTACACTCCACTCCAGCCCTACTGCTACAGCTACCCGGATTCTCTCTGCTACTCCACTCCAAACCTGCAGCCACAGCTACCCAGATCCTCTCTGCTACTCCATTCCAGACCTGCAGCTACAACTACCCGGATCCACTCTGCTCTCTCACTCCAGTTCTCCAGCTACAACTAAACCTGCTACAGTTCTCCAGATTCAACTCACTACTCCATTCCAGCTACAGTTGTCTTGCTACCATTGTCTGGACCCAATCAGCTACGTCTCTCCAGCCGTAGCCCCAACCTCCTCCTCAAGCCTCACGTTGCATCCTTGCCACACCCGTCTGTGTGTCTCACCGACTCAAGGACTTTCCCTATCCAAGTGCTCCTCCATTGCCCTTTACCCCTCTGCACGCCTTGACTCAGAGACTCTTTATTTTTATTATTTACTATTCATATCTGTATGCACCCGTCCTTCATTAAACCGGGTATGCACTCGTCTTCATTAAACTGGCTAACCTTCCAATTTACACCATCTCAGCTGTCTTATTCCCTGAAGCCCGGAACAGTCCCACTAATCCCTTGAACGTGACAGATATAGAGATAGCCCGGTTACCTCATTGTACCATCAGACCTCATTCCAGATTGCCTGGAGAACCCCAGCTAGACTCCATCTCTTAGTGTCTCATGTTAATTACCATATGAATGACTCTGCCTTTGTCTTAAATACAAGTATCTTAAATATTAACTATCAGATTGGCATGACATATATTTAAGTTGTCATGTATATATGTCCCTGTATGGATTTCCATGATAGATAGATAGATAGATAGATAGATAGATAGATAGATAGAGCTAAAAAAAAAAAACACTGGATAGTGTCACTCAAAATGAGATAACTTGCTTGGGATGCATCTTAAAACAGTCCAAAACAGAATAGAAAGGCTAATAAGACGCTTACAAGGCTTGTTAGCAGAGGGCAAGCAAAACTTTTAAGGTATTTTATTATAGTTTATCTCTATGTTTCAACTTCAAAAAGTGGTTTTCATAGGGGGTCAAAAACATACACAGTGTAAAACTTCCGGACTTCTGATTCTGCAGTGTGGTGCCAGGCTCTGCACATCAGCCAACTATTGCAAGCTGCTGTATTCAGCTGATATTCGGCTGAATATCTGACAATGTACATGTCAAATGTTCCGCAAGAGGGCCATGATTCAGAGTTTGAAAATAGGAGAGGAAAGTTACATCTGGGCAAAACCATGTTGATTTCAGGTGAGTCATATTTAATCTGTTGCAAAAAGTATTATAGTTGAAAGGTGAAGCAAAGTATTCCCCTGTAGAGATAGAATAAAATAAGTTTTACTCCCCCTGAATTCAACATGGTTTTACCCAGGTGTAACTTTCCTCTCCTATTTTCAAACATTGAATCTGGTCCCAAATCTCTATGCATATGGAACTTAGGGCCTGATCCAGAATAATGCCCGGCGTCACTAGGACGGCGGGCATAAGCGTAAGATCGGGCGTCCGTAGCAGCGCCGTAGGGACACTGGAGGGGACGTCCCCCAGCGTCCCTACGTTCAGGTTAGTGTAGGTGGGCGGGGGGAGATAGTTAAATGAGGGTGGGAGGCTAGGCGGCGTGGCCATACGCTCCTGTACAAGCGCATGGCCGCTTCCTACAGACGGGGCGGGGGGGGCGAGGCGGCCATACGCTCCTGTGCGAGTGTATGGGCCATACGCCCGCACAGGAGCAGTGTCGCGGTAAATGAACGCCAATACGCTGTGCTTTAGTAAGCACAGCGCATTGGCGTAGGTCAGGATCAGGCCCTTAGTTCCGTACATCTAGAAATCAGTCCCAACAACGTGGTGCATCTCCCCTGCCTGTGTGAATTCTGTAAGGTGGGCTAGGGGTAGCATTTCAATTTTACAGTTAGCGCTGGGTTTTTCCTCACACATACCCATTTTTTGTATAAGGAAAGACTTCTGGAGCTTGCAGTCATTATCAAAGAAGTGTTGGAGAAATGCATATTCTTGTGCCTGCATAGCCATATCCATTTCCTTGAGTTGTTTTTTAGTTATTGTGGTCATGGCTTTTGTGACTTGCTCCATCTTTACCAAACCCATTGGGAAAGTAGTATAGCTTCTCCCTCCCATATCCTGTCTTCACTTCCCAAGGGGCTGGATCCAGATTTTGTAACAATATGGCATCTATGTAGGTCACGTATATAGATCCACTATCTGCTTGTACTGTGCTTGCACGGAACACAGGATCAGGTGGCTGCCTTCCATACAGAATGTAGGTCACTGCACACACGCATGACGGGCTCACACACTGTGCGTATAAGATACGCATGGTGGGTGGACATTGATATTTAAATCGCACAGTAAGGGCTTGGCTAAGCCTACTGTTCTACATGCGGTACTCAGGGTAGCAAATATTGGAGAACAACAACTTGGTATTTGCAGAGCTTTTTATTTCTATTAACACAATGATATCTTCAGCTTTTTTCAATATGTATTGTGTTTGGGGTGGACAAGAATTTAGCTCTCCCCTTGGTGCCCCTTTCTCTCCTTGGGACCCCTCTCCACTTGGTGCCCCCATCTTCCTTTGGTGTGCCCCTACTCCCATTTGAAAACTTACCCTGCTGAAGCTTCTTCTCCTCTCCTCTGTGCCGCGCTCTCTGCTCACTGAATGACGCTGATGGGACCTTGGGGATGCATCAGCGTAACTTGTATGGGAGGGAGCTGCTGTGGCTGAGAGAAGATGCTGAAAGAGGATTGTGCAGACAGTGCCTGGCACTGTCTCTGTGCAATCCTCTGCCGGTACTCCACCCCCAGCACCCCCACTCACTGCTGTGACGCCCTCTTTATATTAAGGGTGGATGCCCTCTTGCCCCCCCTCCCCTTGTCAACGCCTTTAGTTATTTTTTTATTTTCTTAACTGTATTAAAGGTAGAAATATTTCATGAAATTGGACTGTTTGTTGCATGACAGTTCATATATAATATTTTAAACATATGAAAAACAGTGAAGTAACAAACTGTTGATGACAATTTTTGAAAGTTGTGATAGTTTAACCGTGTCATAATGTATCATCCATACTGTACAGGGAGAACAGGCTCAAACTGAGCCAGTTGTCTATAATGACTGATTAAAACACATAATAGTGGTGTCTGTGTGTATGTGTGAAGTGAAGGGGGATACAAATAGAAAAAAGGAACATATAGAAATACAACAAACATTCATGGATATGTGTATCTTGTTGTGTGAAGCTAGTGACTTTACCAATCAAACTATCAAAATACAATAGTTTTAGAATTTACAAAGAAGTACTTTGTCTGAGAATTTAAAAGAGAATGTACTATTCTGTCAATCACCTTGTATGTTGAATTTAAGACTGCATATACGCAATCTACGTAACGAAATGATACGTAGATTATGTAAAAAAGATACAACGCATGCGCAGTATCAAATATCAGGAAACTCCGGACATATGTGCAATACAACCGGTAGTGTGGGATGCGGACCCTTATTTGCAATTTCCTTTTTGCACTGCACGTACCAGACAGCTCTGAATGTAAGGACATGATGGTAACTGTGATTATTCATTGTCAGCTTGCTCGGTCATTCAAGCCACAAAGTCATTGTGCTACCTCTAGTGCAAATGCTTTTCCAATGTTTTTTTTTTTACACCGATACCCCAACACCATGCACCCAATACCCAGCTATGTGGAAAAAGCTTTGGTAGTATCAGCACATATTTTGCAGTCCCTGGTGCTGACTGACCTAGGGCTAGTTGAAATCATGGGGGGGGCCCATGCTACTTGTATCCCACTTAAATTTTTCATAATTTTGGGGTTAATGAGCACTAATTCAGTTTTTTCTTTGTGGAGTGTAGAAAGAGAAATGGACTTAAAATAATAATTTAATTGTCTTTTTATTGTTGATGATGTCATTATTTTTGATTAACCAGGGATTAACCATTTCATTAATTTGCATATTAAAATAATATTTTCTTCTCTCGTTCTTAACAACTACTTGACTATTCTACCTTAATACAGGTTGTCATATCAGTATTAGGCTTAGTCATGGTAATACGTTTTTTCATTATGTAGTTTCAAAGGAGAGCGAGAGAGCGTTCTGGTTGCCATGCAACCAGGACGCTACGCCGGAGTCCGGACCACAGAGAGAAGGAGAGTGGGACCGCATGGCTAATTTGCATGCGGTCCGCTCACGTGACGGCAGCAGGTGGAGAGGTGCGCAGGAGGCTGAATAATGGCGTCGGAGTGACGCTGCAGCCTCTAACAAGGGGCGTGCGTTTTTTACGATGAGAGTCTGGACGCTGGAGTTACTACACAGAGGCGGGTATAGCCATTTAAATTGTACAGTATGGGCGTGCTAAGCCCAGTACGACCAGCGTATGGGTACGAAGCCCAGTACGACCAGCGTATCGGTACGAAAATCCGCACGTACGCTGGAAAATCTTAGGGTAGGGTTCAGCCGCCGTAAGCAGTTACAATCAATGGGAGTGTTATGGGCGTGAAAGTTTTAACGCCCGGGCGTACGTTCGCTACGCTCGCGGGCGATTGTGGTCGTAGCTCTGGATCAGGCCCAAATACTCAATTATTGGGTGTCAAATGCAAATGTGGTGAGTTACACACTGAAATTTCTATACATGCACCTTGCTGAAGGTTCAGTATCTACTGATTATTTAAGCAAAGACAACTTTATATATGGAACGCCAAATCTTAGAATTCTGACAGTTAACTGAACGACATTCTTCTATCTGACAGGGTGGTTACTGTGACTCCTGTCAGATAATGGGTTTGGCATTACAGTGGAAGGAGAGAGCAGGGACAGAGCAGAGGAGAGGAGAGAACCGGGACAAGGTAAAGAACTATTTATTTATTTTTTAATATACTTTTTGTATTTTTTAACTATTGTTGTTACAAAGTAGTATCATGCTGAACTTATAACTGTAGGCATGGTACACCTGCTGACATAAAACATTTTCGGCAATGATAAAGCTGACATTTTGGTGTTGGTCATATGACTGTCTGAATATCTAGTAAGTACAAAATCAAGTTTGTTAAAGTTCATAATAGAGAATGTATGTAAAATATTTTTTACTACAATTTTTTACTACACTTATGTCATATCTGGGTTTTCCCCCAAGTATGAAAACCTGTTCTAAGGAAATAATGTGTGTGTTGCCCTCAACATAAATTTAATGCATTGCAACATGAAAATCTTTATTTCCCCAGAAAGTTTCAAAATATTGTAAATAAACCACTATATAGAAGACATTTCCAAGCATTGCAAAAAGAAAGAATTCTGTGAAGTGTAGTAGCTGTTTGGAAGAATTCAGTACAACAGTGTATCAACAAACAGAATTTTTTCTAGGGAACTTTAAAGTAAAACAGAATTTCAAATTATTGGAAGACGTTTATATTGGAGAATCTGTCCATGTTTCATTATTTTATTTTATTCCTTATTTAGTCTTGGCATTACTCTAAGTGAAAAACATTGAAAGGAAAGTATCCCTTAATGGCAATAATCATTAATATAGTCTACTAGCCTTTCCAGTGCTAAAATCCTTAATAGGCAAATATTTGAAAAAGGAGAGTTATAAAACATTAAGTACAAGTTAATTTCCTTTCAGTAGAAGGCCAGGAACATGATCCTTTTATTAGCAGCTGTTACTTACTGAGAAATTGGATTCTTTGTAGACTATGATAACTTTTATTGGTTCAGCATAAAAATTATACAGAGATACAGTGGTGTGCAAGTGTCTGAGATCACGGGTTATGCTGAAATGAAACATATACTGATGTTACTAATGTTCTACTTAAATGTGCAGGATATTGAAAGCCTTGCTTTAAATGCAATTCCTAGTTTATGGTGTATATTTATATGAAAATGGTTGCGCTTCCCCAAATAACTAAAAGCACAAGTAATGACTTATGTAGATGCTGTTTTAATCAAATTAAACTGTATGTGTTTACTGTTTAAATATTAATGTTTAAAGTTTGTAAAATGTATATTTAGAATGTAAAGTGAAAAAATTCCATAAGAATAACATCTTCAACAATATACTGGTAATATTTTGTATTTAATACACAAACAGCAGAAACAAATCCAAAAACAGGCAAATGAGAAACAACTTATGTATGACAGAAAATAAGTTCATGTAGATAGTAAAGGTTATTAGTATAATTGTAGAGGTATATTTATATTTGTGCTATGTGCTATTTTTGTTATGAACCTTCATCTTTGCCTCAAAGCCCATGAAAGTCAATGAGTGCCTGCCTTAGTGGGATTGCAGGCCAGAAATGGGCATTTTATAAACAGTAAATACATTGCTTTGTGCTGCCTCCCTTTTAGGAACCATTTCAATGTATGAAACAGTTTGAAATGTTCCTAAAGTACAACTTGTTCTAGCTTACTTTATTTTAAGTGATTTATGATTGTAAGAGGACTTTAGGAATAATTTCATTACATGTACATTTCATGGCTTGTAGATATATTGATGCGCAGAGCTTCCTAAAACAAACAAACAAACAGACATATTTACAATACACTGTTAAACATACTATATATTAACATCACTTGTTTTTATATGGTAATAATTTCCAGTTGTTGTTTTACCTTTAAAATTGCTTTATACAGCTGTGCAGAATAAATTCTCTGCTGCATTTTTCATGGAACATAACGTTTTTGGGAACAGCACAGCACGATGTACCACCTGCAAACTCTGTGCTAGGAAAATATTTTGAAAGATTATAAATAGCACTTCCATTACGATGGCCTCAGAACATTATTTCATAATTCCTGCATTGAGAATATCAGTAGGGTTTTATACATTGTTATACATTTACAGTGTATGTAGGTGACTCTTTTATAGATCTGTCAGTGATGTCTGATACAATACACCACCAAGTGCCATTTAATAGACTCTCAATGTGCCAAGCATCTGCCTTGTCATGACTCAGTGATTCCTTGTGGTTGTTTACAGTTTGTCACAATAGGCAGCAATTTCTATTCTAGCTCAAATGTCCCCACATTATTAAAAGTACAAAATAAAACATTATTTAATAAAGTCAAATTCTGATTTAAAGCTATAGCATAATATTTTATTTTCAATAATAGTCACATTTTTTATTTTTGTTAAATATATAAATTCTTTGTAATCCTGTTTGAAATGTTCAGAAATGACAATAGCTTCTTTCCTGTTATACAGCATCATGTTGCTAACAGTTACATCCTGCAGGCAAGTAATTGGGCATTTCTTTCCTACTGTATTTAAGAATAGCCTAAGAAAATGCGAAACGTAAAAATTTACAGCTATTATGTTCTTTTTTATAGTCACAGTAATTGCGCTCTTTCGCTCACTCTCTCATTGTAATATTGGATATAAGAACAAGTCTGCAGTCAGTCCTGAAGACATATCATAAAATAATTGTTTTATTTATACACCTCAGTGTTAATTTGTATGTGTTATGTTTATAGAATATGTGCTGGCCATAGACTGACGTGCTAGTGGCCGATTTAAGGGAGCCAGTCAGCTTACTGAATGGCTTCCTATTCTTTTAGTGCCTCCCTCCACTGGTTAGTCAAAGCCGCGCTGTGTGAAACGTGACTTCAGCTGATCCCTTTCTCTACTACTCCCTGCACTGCCGCTGCTGCAGTCCTATGTATTATGCTACTCTGACACATTTGAAGTATATTGGAAAGATCTAGGGGATTTAAATAGCTACCTGTGTGGCGGTTTTGGAAGACAGACCTCAGTAACTAGCTAGATGAAACACTGTTGTTAGCACACTGCCATGGCAACCAAGGCATATTCATTCCCTCTTGACTGCCCATCTGTCAGCTTCCCCCACAGACTCACGCTTGGCTGTTGCTTAGCAGCAGGGGGCACATTGTCTGTATTGGTAACTTTCTGGTGTGTCCGCCAAACTCCTAGCCATTGGTCACTGAGAGGCTTGACCAGAGCTCTCCCGCTAATTGGTTTCCAGCTCTTTTATATATCCAGCAGTGCTAGACCATCCTTGTGGGCTATAGGGTGATGTCCTGCTCAAATGTTAGCCAGCTCCAGAGTTAACTTTGCCTTATTGCTGTATGTTCCTTGCCATTGTTCCTGTTCTCCCTTAGTTCTCTCCCTTTGTCTTTCCCGGGTTTCTTGCTAGTCCTCTCACTTCTTGGCTCCCTCCATGCTCTTATGGTTTCTGCTCCCTAGAGTCCTTGCTCTGCCCACTTCTTCTCCATTTATAGGCAATTCTGTGGATCTACCCCATCTGATTTCACCCTCCATTCCTTTCACTCCCTGGTTGTTACAAATGGTCTTTCCTGGTCATTTCCCCTGATCAGCTAGTTTCTGTGATCCCCTGAACTGATCAAGTCTGGCTTCTGATCCACTGTGTTTTTTGTGTCCGGGCAGTGGGCACACCTCTCCTGGCATTGCCTGGTTGTGGACCGGTTTGTACTCTCTGGGGTAGTCCTTGCCTGCCTATTGTTCTGTATCAGTTTCTCCTGTCGGGGACCTCGGCCTGTCACTATTCTGTACCCAAGCCCATCCCCATCATCAAGTGCTCCAGAGAACACATGGTTAGTGATTAGACTTCGCACCCCAATGCCTTTACATGACAATTGTTTAGCTAGTGTGCCTCTAGAAGAATTGCTGAATGGTGTCCAATTCTGTTCTGCCATTATGACGCAAAAGAAGCACCTATGTTTTATGACAACCAATTGTTCCTATGGCCCCATTTATTTAAAATATTTAAATTCAAAAGTTGGAGTTGGTAACAGCTTTATAACACCACATCTCTTCTGGTAAACAGCCTAAAAAAAAACTTCCATTGTTCTGAAGCAGGGAACAAGGCAGTGGTGCTCCTTTTCCTGCTATTATTTAACATAACTACAGGCCCTTTATTAAGACTAATAGAATGCTGAAAGGATTTCAAAGGCATCCAGGTGAGAACTAAAGAGGTGAAGGTATGTGGGCAACCCTAGGAACTCCATATCCTAGTCAGGTTGAATGCTTTTGGGGACATATCAGGTTCTTGAGTCAACAGAGAAGTTTGTAGGTCTCTATCTAGATCTTCATATACATATCTCCCATGGGGTCATGACTAAAACTTTTTTCTCTTACTTAGAGGTCCACATTTCCAAGTTGCCTTACTGTTTGTATTCCTTAAAGTATTCTAACGTAATAGCAGTAATAGAGAAGAAGATGAATGGATGCAAGAATCTTGCACTGTCCTACAATGGAAGAGCAAATCTTATAAATTGTCTCCAAATTATCCCTGTAAGATAACTTATGGACTGGATGCTTGCTTTCTGATCCACACTAAAGAAAGAATTTAGAGACATTCCTAAAAATATGCACAGCCCAGATCCATAACAAATGATTCACAAATACTAAAGAGAAATGTTAACCACACCCCTAGCTTCTTAGGAGCTAAGAACGTTCTTTTCTCCATATGCGTATATTTAGGAACGGCTTTGTTTCCCAAATAAGAATTTTGGGTATATTTAGGATCTTTAATATGCTCATCATTGGCGCACCCAGAGGGATTTCTGTTTGCCCATAAACCCCCCACATTGAAAATCAATTTTTTTTAAATGCCCCAAAATAGAACATTTTAAAATCGGTGTGGGTGCCGTGAAAGGGGCATGGCTTCGTGGGTACTGTGAAAGGAGCATGCCTTCGTGGCCATGTGGGGCAGATTGACATAATGGAAGAAGGTATGGTCTGTGCTGCAATAGGGAAGCAAATGGGGGATGGTGAATGGGTCAGGACAAATTCAACAGTGCTTACAGGTGAAACTCGACAAATTAGAATATCATGCAAAAGTTCATTTATTTCAGTAATTCAACTTAAAAGGTGAAACTAATATATTATTTAAACTCATTACATGCAAAGTGAGACATTTTAAGCCTTTAATTTTAAAGATTGTGGCTTACAGTTTATGAAAACCCCAAAATCTAAATCTCACAAAATTAGAATATTACATGATATCAATAAAAAAAGGTTTTTAAATACAGAAATGTGAGCCCTCTGAAAAGTATAATCATGCATATGTACTCAGTGCTTGGTTTGGGCCCCTTTTGCACAAATTACTGCCTCAATGCAGCGTGGCATG
>WWET01001899.1:88521-105086 GCA_011038615.1 Limnodynastes dumerilii | reverse complement strand
TTTTCCTGACAATCCTCTCCAGGCTGTGGTCATCCCTGCTGCTTGTGCACCTTTTTCTTCCACACTTTGCCCTTCCACTTAACTTTCTATTAATGTGCTTTGATCCAGCACTTTGAGAACATCCAACTTCTTTTGCAATTTCCTTTTGAGGCTTTCCCTCCTTGTGGAGGGTGTCAGTTATGCTTTTCTGCACAACTGTCAGGTCAGCAGTCTTCCCCATGATTGTGAATTCTACTGATCCAGACCGAGAGACCATTTAAAGGCTCAGGAACCCTTTGCAGGTGTTTTGGAATAATTTGCTGATTAGAGTGTGACATTTTGAGTCTACAATATTGAACCTTTTCACATTATTCTAATTTTGTGAGATTTTGATTTTAGGGTTTTCATAAACTGTAAACCATAATCAACAAAATTAATACAAATAAAGCCTTGAAATATCTCACTTTGCATGTAATGAGTCTATATAATATATTAGTTTCACCTTTTAAGCTGAATTACTGAAATAAATGAACTTTTGCACAATATTCAAATTTTTCGAGTTTCACCTGTATGCACTGACACAAGATCTTGTCCATTCTATAATGTGCTCTACTATTGCTATTAGATGTGTACCTTCAAAATAAAACTATTATTTTAATGTGTGAAAGTAACTTCTAAATCACCTAAAAAATATAAAAAACAGGACTTGTTACAGCCAATAACCAATGCAATTCTTTAAGGTAGAATTTTTATTTTTTATTTATTTTTATTAAACTTCCTGCCTTCACAGACCATTAATGGATGTCTTAGATGTCTTGGCAGTCAGATAGTACCACCATATTATCAGTATTGTCATTTTACCCTTTTTTTTTTAATTAACATTGCCATCATATTAAGTAGTTCTTTACAATTTTAAACAGTCCTTCTCATCAACCTCTGCCGCATTACATTATCATGTCTTAATCCTTAACATACACACACACACATACTCACAGGTTAGGGGTAATTTTAGTTTTATGTGGGATATATTGTTGGACGTTGATTGGCATATGTGTGCCATAAATTAAGAAAGTGATGTAACTCTCTGCGCTCCCCTTAAGTACAGCAGCAGCTAAATTATAGAAACAGGGGTATTCCCAAATTCCCTGATGAGGATATATTCAGAAAATCTAAATATATACAATCAAATTACAGAAAAAACTATCACTAAAGCGCTAATGTACATACAAGTAGTGAATTCTTGATAGTAGTCACAAATACCATAGATGATATACATTAATTTTCAATATAGAAAATGTAATCTTTCAGTCAAAAGTTCACAGGTATGTCCAAGTTCTTTAATATCTTCGCTGTGAATCTCCAAAGTTTATGATGAATATGTAAAAAAGAGGGAAAAACCCTTGTCTAGATTGTTTTACAATGTGATAAATACGTGAAATATTGTACTCACAATAAATGCCTCTTGGGCTGTCTGCATGTCATACAAATGACGTCATTCTTGTTAAGCTCCACCTCTTTGATGTCCGTCCTTTTAACTGTCCATATACTCAGAGGATGTCATCACTCCAAGATTCCATTAATTGGATGTCCCCATCAATCACTGTCTCTCTCACTGTCTTCTGCCAGGCAGTGATGATGAACAAGGTGTTGGTTCTGTACTAAGAAAGAGCTCCAGGAACAGGTTCTAGGATCAGTCAAGTCCCATTTGCTGTTCCGAGTCCAGTTGAGTTGTGCTCAGTGAAAGTCACTGGAGGTGGATCAGCTCGGTCTTCAGAGGTTTTGGCTATCTGTGAAGCCTGTGCATGTCAATTTAAGAATGGTAGGGGGCATGCTTACCTTTGTTTGTGTGTATGTTATTTTCCGCATGGCCTTCTTAACTGTGAATCATTCCTAAGTCTCGAGGAACACCCATACTGTACATTAGTAGCCCAAGTGCTGCTCATTTGCATGGAGTCTTGCCTCTTAGTAGTCGTTCTTATCTGTGAATCATTTTAACATGGTTTCAGTGTATAGTTTTGGGTTCTGGGCATGCTCAGTTTAACCATTATTAAAATTACACAATTATGTTCTTTCTTAGTTGTGAATCAGATCCAAAGTGTGTAAGTGTGGTGTCTGAAGGGGAGGTGGGCAGGGGGAAGCATTATAATTTTACAGTAGGGGAGAGAATAGGACCTTACGAGCGCATCAGCGATCGGATGGACTGCTGATCCACTTGTGTGACTCAAGGCTGCCTTATGTCAGCGTAAGTAATTAAATATCCGCATGAAAGAGGGAAATGACAGTGGGGGTTCACTCCCCTCTTCTACGTGGATTTAAAAAGCCCGGACTTATGGAAAGTGTGCAGGGGTCTAGATCAGGTCCTATATGCCCAAACACTGTCTGTCTGCAGCTACTTTGCTAGACCTTGAAGTGCCCCATGCAGCTGCACTACTGAAATAAATTGAGTAGTTGGGTGCACTTGCATAACCTGTGCCTCTTCCATGACAGTGGCACCCCAGGCATTTGTCCCTTCTGTGCCTAATGGGAAGTTTACCAATGTTGGTGCTAATGAATTAAATTGATTGTGTTTAAAGTCTGATTATTTTTACACTCTTCCTTGTGGAATACGTAATCTATTTCTACAATAAGTACTTCCCCAAATTCGAAATGTGGTAATGCACAAAGAATTTCCATGACAGTTACAGTGTTTTGTATTGTAGTCTTAAGTGGGCAACTGGAAAAAGAACATTCAATAAATCATTTAAGTTTCCTAAAGACTTCTATGCCTGGAAAGTTCAAATGTATTTTTTTGATATAATAAAGATCGAATCATCGCATAGTCTATGGCACCGATATCGTTAGCTGTCACTAGCGGAAAAATTGGCAGAATTATCTATAATTTCACGCTGTGACGATAATGGCTCTAGTGTGTGGCCAGCTTTAGAGATGCAATCTCCTTATTATTGTTAGTTGATAGGATATCTTTCACAAAACAATTACATGATGCATGTCTTCAGTAGTACGCACAAAACCAAAACCTGTCCTAAGCCTTTGACAACAATTTTTTGTTTAATACTTTTTTCTATTTAAAAGCAAAACGGACTTAAAGCTTGCACTATAGGACTTAGAGTTATCATCATTTTGCAACATTTGCTTAACTGTCTTGTGTGTTACAAACATAAAAAAAACATGCAATTGTAAAAGACAAATTAGAAGTCCTTGGTGTCGCACTTGTACATTAGCATCCAAAGCATGGAGTGTGATATTAGATGAGTAAAGCCCCATGTAGCATATTGTAGCTAATGTTCTAAGACAACACTGGTTTTATATTCCACTATATAATTGTATTATTTTACAGCATTTCACAAATTTGCATCTACAGAAAATATTGTATCCTAAAATCTTAAAATCATTACAAACTTTTTCCCCTGTTTATCCATCCAAACATACCTTTGCTCAATGTCTATATATCGTTGTGTTATCTCATTTCTTTAACATTACATTCCCATATACATCTCCCAATACTCCCGACACAACACTTTATAGTTTACTCTATTCAACATATGATCTTCATTTAATTAAAAAAAATCTTAATTTATTTTGATCATTGAAGGAAACCAACAATATTGGATGCAATATTTTGCTACGTTACTGTTTTCCTCTTTATTTTACCGAGTCCCTGATGTTCACAACACATAATTTGCAAAACATATTGCTTCAATACTTAAAATGAGAGAGATAGCCCAGCTGTGGGAGGGAGAGGACAGCAGTATCTGATATTACCATAATAATCTGCCTAAGGTCCCATGAGCCCTCTGGTGTATACTATTCTCTATACTGCAGGCCGCAGCTGGAGAACATTCTCTTGACATGTATGCCAACCTTTGCCTGCAGGCAAAAGGGAAAAAAAACGGCAGAAAAGTAATCATGAAAATAAAAAATCTTGTCAACTGTGTTCAGCTGCAGCGTCCATATTTCTCTTCCCCCCTCACTAGAGCATAAACTGTGCTGACAAAACCAAGTCAGTGTATATGCACTTTGTGCAAATGTAAGTAGAATCATGTGGGAAGAGGAAGCTTAAAATAAATGTCTAGTGCTATAAGACCGGTGTCATCGTCACTAATGACTTATAATGTTATGGTTTATAAGTCTTCATTTTTACTACTGCGTTCTCTTTCAGGGAGAAAATGCAAATGAAAGAAATAGTAGGAAAGGGCATAGGGCAGAGTGAAAATAACTACAGCCTGCCACTTTGTCAGAGTGAACATCCTTTACTGATCTGAAATCATCTTACACACAGAAAAGATGTTTACAGTCACACCATTTTGTGGTGGATTTGCAAGAGAAGTTTATTTAGAAACACATAGGTCAATGCAAAATGAGAAAATGCTACTCAAAAGAGGACAGAAAAAAGCCCTGTAAAAGTCATGCTAATGGAAAGTGGTAAACATGGAGCAATAAATGTCACATGAGAAAGCAATTCTGTAGAAGCATTATACTATACCCATAATAGATAACTTAGTTGTCAGACATTGCAAGCTTTCAGGACATTAAATCCTGTTCTTTAGGCAAATATTTGTACCCCAAAACAGTTTAGCACTTAATTTAAACATTTTAGTAATGATATTTATGATCCACTAGACAATAGCACACTGGACATTTTCCTCATGTTCCTAAAACACTTCAGTCACTATTCCAACAGTGTCAAAGATCATATTTGCAAGCCTGTTAAAAGTCAGTTATGGCAT
Source organism: Limnodynastes dumerilii (assembly GCA_011038615.1). Lineage (NCBI taxonomy): Eukaryota > Metazoa > Chordata > Amphibia > Anura > Limnodynastidae > Limnodynastes > Limnodynastes dumerilii. The sequence goes on along the minus strand of WWET01001899.1, from coordinate 100,380 downwards.
ATTGGGTGATAGAGATTGTTTAAACTGTAGGTATTCAATTTGAAGGTATGGAGTTGTTACCCCTTAGAACATGATTCTTGGGCCGGATCAAGATCTCTGTCCGACACCCGACTTCCACAAGCTCCTTGCATACGGAACTCAGTTGATGGTGAATGGGGGCGGTATGGACCCCATTGGAGGTTTGCTCTGACAACCTGGAAGTGGAGTCAAAACCGTGGCCTGGTATTCCTTGGAGTTCCTAATGGTTAGGATGGTCTTGGCTGTTAACCATCGCAGGTCACTAAACTGGTATCAGCCCTGGGGTAAATGGAGAAGCCGGGTTGGTGGTCCAGGTAAGGAATGAACCAGAGGCTGGAACACTGTAAAACAGGCGCAGGTGAATGGTAAACAGGAAACCGGGAGATGGATACGAGGTACAGAGACTGAGATAGAAGTACTATGACTTGATAGTGGGTACAGGAGACATGAACTGAGAAACAATAGGACACAAGGAGAATACCTGGAAAGGTATGGAATGCTGGAGCAGCAACACACAAGGTAAACCTAGTGTGCTTGATACTCTGGCAATGAGAGAAGGGCTGGATTACATTGATATAGAGCCTGTGCTGATTAGACTGGTTGCACCTGTGTAGTAACCTGAGTGCTGAGCCTGATGTTGCTAGGCAGCAGCACAACAGCAAACTAATAAGCAATCAGCAGCAGACTGCAGAGAACAGGAATGGAGAACAGAGACATGAACTGTGATATAAAGATTATTCAAACAAAAAGATGCATGGTTAACATAAATGTGACTCCTAATAATTTTATATCTGGTTATTTATGGGTAAATAAAACAATTTAGCAATGCTTAATGCATGGGAGAAGTGAAGGTATGACAAACCATATTGCCCCACTCTGAGTTCTGGTTTTAGTACAACTAAACCAAGTTGAACCTGGAGAAAAACGGCAGCATTATACCAGTGTGCATCTCAACCAAATCACTGAACGTTTCAAGGCAAACTGTTTAACAGTCATTAAAAAAAGAATGAAGAAACAGAGACAGATGAAAGTACAAGAAGTCCTGTCAATGTTTAATCATTTGTCTTGTTGATCCATGTCACTACAATCTCTGCAGCTATAATTCAATTGTGATAGTAATCTAATGCTAGCTATCATTTAGCATGCAGCACTTAAATCATGTTTTTAAGGCTGGATATGGATGGGATTCCAAGTGACCAATAGCTATAGGTCTATAGATATTTATATATAGTAGCTTAATCATCGTTTATGTACAAACCACTATTTATGTTCAGAAAACAATTAAATATAGTATAGAATATTAACACAATCTTTTATTTTAAGTTTGACTTGTCTTTGAGGATCATAGAATAATTCAGTAAATACATTGCAGGCAAATAAATGGTTATTTGTAATTTGAAGTAAAGGTAGGAAATGACAATTGGAAATATTTGTAAATATATTTGTAAATAATGTTTTTATATGTGTTGATTTATGTGCTGTAAAGAGTAGAAAACGGTCTGGTAGGGATACCCAACGTAAATAATCCTGACTGAAGGAATACCTACACGAGTTTACCTATTGAAGAAATCCCAACATGGAAAAAATCCCAACAACGAAAATTACGACAATTTAAATTAACGACAAATATCATTCTGACTTGAAAAAACAATTTTTCTCATTTTTATTTTTTGACCAGTAAATAGTTAGAACTTCAAATAAGACAATTGTTTCCCCTACCCCAGACCTTATGCTAATTCTTACCCTAACCCTCCCCTTCCATTACCCTAACCCTCTCTTCCACACAGCCTAGCCCTATGTCTCCCCTTCTGCAATCCATCTCCTCTCTGCAGCATAATCCTAATTCTCCCTTTCTAAACTCCATCCCCTCCCTGCAGCCTAATCCTAAATCTCCCCTTCTAAACTCCATCCCCTCCCCGCAGCCTAAGTCTCCCCTTCTGCGATTCATCCTCTCCCTGCAGCCTAACCATAAGTCTCCCCTTCTGCGATTTATCCCCTCCCTGCAGCCCAACCCTAAGTCTCCCCTCTGCAATCTATCCCCTCCCCACAACCAAACCCTAAATCTCCCCTTCTAAGCTCTATTCCCTCCCCACAGCCTAACCCTAAGACTACCCAATTTACCTGCCCGGTCATCGGTAGGCGTTGCAAAAAATGATGACAATAAAAATTGTTATTATGTCAAGTCGGGATTATATTTGTCTGTCACAAAAAAGATGACAATAAAAATTGTTATTATGTCAAACCGGGATTATATTTGTTATTTTTGTCAGTACTTTAAATTGTCGGTAATTTTTGTTGTCAGGATTTCTTTAATAGGGAAACTCTTCCGTCTGGATTATTTGTGTCGGGAATATGACTACCACCGGTCTTCTCCATGTATACCTTGTCCATTTAAGAGATGAACAAAGTAATGTCTTGAATTTGCATATGCATATATATATTAGCCCCCTTGTGTACACAATACAAGAAAAAGATTTAAATTAAAAGCATTACAATTTTTTTAGAAACATTTCTTCAACATTTTCTTTTCACATATATTTAGTGATTTTATTATAAACCTTCATTATAATCACATTACTTAAGTCTGGATCCAGTCCATAGATATTAAGTATAGTTGATCCCTTTTACTCATAGTGATCCTTTTTATGATTTCCCCATCTATTTATTCCTGTATATACCATTATATATGTATGAGCTGTCCACTTTTTTCATACAATAGTTCTGTAGTACTTGGATTATGGTTTCACACATCTCAGGAATTATGATCACCAGGGTTGGTGGTGAGATCACTGTCACCCAGTCTCTGTCCAGTAGCCAGGAAACATAGCATAACCATTATCCTGAATCTCATACAAAAATTTTATGTATGAAAAGGAATTTCATCTCCTCAGTCTTTCCTTTGACCAGCATGAACACTTCTTGCCTTTCCATTTTTGTGATTTCAACCAACTCCATTGTTGAACCAATTGCAAGAACCTTTAATGCATGGCTCTTCAATGATTTATTAAGGTAATGTTGCTTCAGTCAAAAGATACAAGCGAGTGTATAGTGAATTAGGCAGTAGCTCTTGCCAATATTATATAAATATGTTTGTCAGTGACAGGCGGTCCAGCAAAGAGTGGAATGGTAAGTGTGTGTGGTGAGTCAGTCTGCTGTAAAATTGGAGTGCATATGCATGTATTTGTTGTTGTATATGTGATCTTGTTCTGCTGGAGGATTGTGTAAACAATCTGGTCTGGAGTTGGATCTACATAGGATTGAACAAGTGTATATCCATCCGACTTTAGCTGCTGATCTAGAGTTTGTAATAACAGCAAAAAAAGGAGAAAATCTGCACCTAAGAAGAACCATGTTGTATTACTGGGGAAGCAAATTTAAAATGTGTAAACAGAATGATTGGAGATGTTCGGTATTTTCTGTGCAATAAGCAAAATCAGATAGTCTTTTGTTTTCATGCAAAAAAAACCTAAATTAATGTGCACCCCTCACTTTTTAGCCCGATGTCCTGCCCGCCTTACAACTTGTCCTGAGAGACCAGACTCTTGGGACAAAGTTGTTTTTTTTTGTTTTGTTTTTTAAAAAAGATGGAGCACCACGGAGGAAGGGAGAAGACATCAAAGGTAAGTAAGACAAGACATGGAGGCTGGACATAAGGGGCAGACATGGGGACTGGACATTAAAAAAGTCAGAAAATGGAGGCTGGACATTAAAAGAGGCAGACAATGGTGGCTGGACCTTACAAGGAGCAGACATGGAGACTGGACATTAAAAGGGGCAGACATGGAGGCTGGACATTAAAAGGGGCAGACATGGTGGCCGGACATTACATGGGGCAGACATGGAGGATGGACATTACAAGGGGCAGACATGGTGGCTGGACCTTTCAAGGAGCAGACATGGAGGCTGGACATTACAAGGGCCAGCCAGACATGGAGGATGGACATTACAAGGAGCAGACATGGAGGCTGGACATTATAAGGGGCAGACATGGAGGCTTGACATAAGGGGCAGACAAAGAAGCTGGAAATTATAAGGGGCAGATATGAAGGCTGGACATTCCAAGGGGCAGACATGGAGGCTGAACATTACAAGGAGTAGACATGGAAGCTAGACATTGCAAGGGGCAGACATGGAGGCTGATCATTACAAGGGGCAGACATGGAGGCTGGACATTACAAGGAGTAGACATGGAGGCTAGACATTACAAGGGGCAGACATGGAGGCTGATCATTACAAGGGGCAGACATGGAGGCTGGACATTACAAGGAGCAGACATGGAGGCTACACATTACAAGGGGCAGACATGGAGGCTGGACATTAAAAGAGTCAGACAATGGAGGCTGGACATTAAAAGGGGAAGACATGGAGGCTGGACATAAAAAGGGGCAGACATGGAGGATGGACATTACAAGGAGTAGACATTGAGGCTGGACATTACAAGGAGTAGACATTGAGGCTGGACATTACAAGGGGCAGACATGGAGGCTGGACCTTTCTAGGAGCAGACATGGAGGCTGGACATTACAAGGGCCAGCCAGACATGGAGGATGGACATTACAAGGAGCAGACATCTAGGCTGGACATTAAAAGGGGTAGACATGGAGGCTTGACATAAGGGGCAGACAGAAGCTGGAAATTATAAGGAGCAGATATGAAGGTTGGACATTACAAGGGGCAGATATGGAGGCTGGACATTACAAGGGGCAGACATGGAGCCTGGACATTACAAGGGGCAGGCAGGCATGAAGGCTGGATATTACAAGGGGTAGACATTGAGGCTGGACATTATAAGGAGCAGACATGGAGGCTGGACATTATAAGGAGCAGACATGGAGGCTGGACATTACAAGGGGCAGACATGGAGGCTGGACATTACAAGGGGCAGATATGGAGGCTGGACATTATAAGGGGCAGACATAGAGGCTGGAAATTATAAAAAGCAGACATGGAGGCTGGACATTACAAGGGGCAGATATGGAGGCTAGACATCATAAGGGGCAGACATAGAGGCTGGAAATTATAAGTGGCAGACATAGAGGCTGGAAATTATATGGGGCAGACATAGAGGCTGACCATAGTAATGAGCAGACATATGGAGGCTGGACATAATAATAATAATAATAAAGGGGCAGATATGGAGCTAGGAGTGCCCGAGTAACGCTTTCCAAAGCTTACCTTAGCTTTTGCCCACGTAACCAATGTCATCCGCTCACATACGTATGAGCAACACGTATTTATACAGCTAAGCACGCCCATACTGTACACTTTAAATACAACCCCCCCGCCTACATAGCGTATTTCAGATGTATTTTTGACTCACGTAAAATTGGCACGCCCACACTTAAGGATTTACGCGACAAATACGTGAATGGCCCATACGTTCACATTTACGTTATGGAGCGTATTTTCTATGGTGCGCATGCGCAGTACTTACCAAAACGCGATTTTACGTCTCCGCCACGCGTAATTTCGCTCACAATCGTTGTTCTGGATCTGGGCCATATTCTGTAATGTTTAGACCAATTTCCATCAAATACAATCCTTTTATTTAATTTTAATAACTGTTATATAAAATTCAAAATTGTATACATTCATGCACACAGTACACAAAGACTTCATCTAACAAGTTCTAAGGATGAAATGAAAAGAGGAAAAAGCTTCCACCTTGAAAAAGTGCAAATGCAGTGCATGGTTTTTAACATTTTGGACATTTTCATAGAAGCAATTGAAGAAAAATAGAGCACTGGTTAACACAAACATAATTTTTATGAACAGTTTGCAGTTATTCAGTTTTTTCATAAATGTAAGAGAACAACTTTTTTTCTTTGGGACTACTTGCTATGTTTTTGTATGTTCCATATTTTCACCTTTAGTCCACAGAGGCAAGGTTCTGACTTTTATCTAGTACCATAATGTATCTATTATATTTCCATGCTTCATTTTTGGAACTTTAAGCACAATATCCATGTTTCATAAGCTGTTTTTCTGCATTTGCAATGTAACCTTTTTGCACATTGGATATGAAAATTTAATAAGCTAAGTATTTCTGCTAAAAGAAAATAACTTATGATTCAAGGAATGTGTATGTAACTAATGGTCACTGGAACACATCTTATTTCTCCCCAATATCAATGAAATTTTGTGACTTTAATAAATTTATGGTTTTAAAGAGAATTATTTAAGTTGGTGACTGACAACCTTTTTTATATAGTGCCATATTACAGAACATTTTATGATTTTAAACAATCATAATAAAACAAGACTAGGTATTAACAAAGGACCGGATCTGTACTTAAGATTATTTTTCATATGGACGGAGTTGCGAAAAAAATCCGCAAGTAAGTGGCTAGTGCAATTCTATGAAACTTTAGATGACTTAGGTTTCCATAAGCCTTCCTTAACTTCTCTGCATGCACGGCTGTGCATGCGGAATGTGCGTGAGGAAGTGCTTAACCCTGCCCATACTGTACAAATTTAAATAACCCCCCCAGGGCATTTTAAGAAGTGAGGGAGCACTTGTGCAGGATTTGCACATGGGCCCCCATCCCCTAAGGCCCCCCGCGGCACCCCTTAAATCTGAATCAGGCCATAACAGATTAGGTGGATAAGAGGGATTTGCTCCCAATTTTGAAATCTAGAGGACATTAGGGTTTGATTCATACAGGGAAGTGCTGTCAAAACAGACCATCCAGGTTTTGTTGTAAAAGAGCTCAGTGCTCTGTAGGATCCAATCACACAGCATTATTAGTAGCAGGACTAAATTTTAGTATGAAAAGAGTAAGTGTGAAAGTTTGTGTAAATCATGCGATAGAAAGGAAAATAGGATGGAAGAATTAGGTGGTATGCAGGGCAAGCAAACTGGTGACTGTATAGGAAATGTGTAGGTCCAGGTAGAAGAGTGTCAATCGCTTCTACACTCCAACCAGGCAGGATCAACAGATCACAGCCAGTCTCTGTATTTACAAGCAGAGAGGGAAAAGCTTAATGTTTTCAGTTTAAGAGAAGGAAGAAGAGCCACAGAGCTAGAGGAAGTGGAGGAGGCTGTATTATACTGAAGGAGGACCAGATCAGTAAAGAAATAGCATGGTTGCCAACTTTTGCAAATGAATATCAGGGAGATTGTGACAGCACTATTAAGATACTGCAACAAAGGGGCATGTCCTGTGTCTAGTGAATAGCTCCACCCATTGGTAGGTGGCGCCTTTTACTTTTCCTTCCTCTCCCTCTTTCTGCTCTTCATCCTCCTCTGAATTATTGCTTTTCACATAGACTCCTCCCCTAATTCTTTGTTTTTAATTTCCTCTTTATCATCCCCTGAAAGCGTGATCAAATCAGAGGAGGAAACAACTGGACATGTTCAGCTATGTTTTCTAAATAATATTTTTAAATGTAAATTAGATAGGGCATCTTTTCTTATCTCACGCTTTGTTACATACTATAGCAATTTTATTAGTACATTTAAAAGTGTATAGTGTATACTCAAATGTTTAATTTAAAATATATTGCTATGTACACCTCTAATTATATTTAGCTTTCTTGCTATGTCTTGTCAACTTTGTAAATTTGCTAATACGTTTCTAACGGTGACATTTGTAATGTGTTTTCAGAAATGCATTTTTTAATAGTATTTATTTTACACAAGCAATGTACAACAAAATACCACACGCTTCTTGCTTTTTATGTACAGAATTTTTAAATATGCAGCATTATAGCCTTTCTCTTAACTGCTCTTAGCTGTGTACTTAAGTATTTTTCTCTTTTTTCATTGACAGGAAATAGCTCCTGCGCATTTTGGTGCCTACATTGTTGGCGTGTTTGCACACCATTCTCTATTATATTCTTCATGCTCTCGGGGATGCAGTTGCCGGTATCAAGGGGCGGTTTTTGAGAATGTTGCAGACAAAAGCTTAAAATTTGAAATCTGTTTACAGCTACATTCTGGAATGGAAACCATGTCAAATAGCCCACTTTCGACAAGGTACCCTTTATGGCAAGGGTTAGGCTGCAGGACTAGAAGAGTTAGGGTTAGGCTCAGGAGAGGGAAGGGTTAGGGTTAGGCTGCGAAACAAGGATCATTAGGATTAGGGGTAGGTTAAGGTTAGGCTGTGAAGAGAGGAGGGTTGAGGTTAGGGTTAGGTTGCAGAAAGAGGTGATTAGGTGGTTAGGGATTGGGTTAAAAAGAGTTATACAGATTTTCAAAGTGGCGAACCACACCCATGCTCTTGCGTATATAATAGTGATGTGCAGAGAGTTTCGACACTAAATTTATTTGTTTTATAATTTTTATTATTAATAAAAAAGAAATAGAATTTTTATTTTTAAAATAACAATGATTATTTTTAAAACATGTCTATTTTTGCCATTAAGTGTATTTAAAGTAAATAAATAAATAAAATAATGTATTATATTACTAGTTTAAATAGTAAAATAATAGTAAATAATAAAAAAAGGGTTAATCTCAAAAGTTACATTGACATCAGTTTTACAAGAAACATAATCATGTGTCAATCAAATACAATAAAATAAGCAGTTGTATAATATAATAAAATCACATTTTACAAGTCCTTACCATTTCATGGTGTTACACATACACACTAAGGGGGTATTAAAAAAGTTTCATGTGTCAGAGAAAATAATTTCATTCATCATGTAAGAATTTTGAATCGCCAAAGTAATCTGGCATGTTGAGAAAGTTACAAACTAAAGTCATGATAGCATGATACCGAAAGGATGTTAAATGAGCTATTTTCTAAATGAAATGTCCAGAGTTATATTATAGAGTAAAGTATTTTGTGGTCATTTATGATGTTTTCCAAAATCTTGTTGATGCATGTGTTCTTAATTTATTTCCAATCACCCACCTCCAATGTTTTTCCTTTGTAATCATATTTGCTTAAGATGTGAACCGGAACTATAAATACTAAAGCCTCACTGTGCATACGAGATTGCAGAAATGCTGCTTGTTACCATTAAGAAACTGCTGCAAGTGATGTTTTCTAACATTGAATGTAAGTCCCCTGTCAGGGAACATCTGCACTTGCGCACGCCAAATGTTCCTTTAGTGTAATTACTAACGTACGTTAGACCCTTCACTTATGATGAGTCTATGCCTGCCATATAGGTGAGGATAGCCATTTAAGTGAAGGGCCCGGGGCAGCGAAGCTCCGTTATGACTAAGTCTGTGGCGATTAAAAGTTAAGGTAGGAATCTGAATTTCCTACCGAGAGCGGGGAGTGCAGGAGGCATGCACTCCCCGCTATGGCTGCATAACTATGGACTCTGGATCTACCCCCTACTTTTTAATCCTATACATGAATCTTAAAAGAACCTTTAATCTTGGCAGTGTAAATGAAACAATATAATTGTTTACATATACTTGATTTATCCATAGAGTAGGCCTTTGTTTGAGTATATAACATCTTGTACTGAAAGGGCATATGAGACCCCGGCATCCTCGTAGGAAACTCAACTACAGGCTTCGAGTTAACATCTTGGGAATGACTGTTCCAATCGTGGTTAAGGGCTACCATCTACCACCTCATGTTATCATGGAAACGCTGCAATTTTTCTACCTCCACTGCTGTAAATTGTTGTAATATATTATTATTATTATTAACGGTTATTTATAAGGCACCACACAGTATCTGCAGCGCCGTACAATGCAATAGTTACATACACAACACAATTAACAGAAAAGGTACAAGTTCAAATAAATAAGGAATACAATACAAGTGCAATGAAAAAATAAAATACAATACAAAAATAGCAGAATAATATGTATGAAGAATAAAGATGCAGGATATGTGTAGGAGCAGATGAATAAGGAGAAAGATAGACAGTAGAGAGAAACGGTGGGAATTAATGAGGACAGGGGTGAGGATGCCCTGCTCATAAGAGCTACTATGCTAATTGGGAGGGGGTGAACAAGCAGGAGACACAAGGATGAAGATGGGCAGGGCAGGAAAGCTCAGGTGGACGAAGGGTAGGCTAACTTGAACAAATGGGTTTTGATGGAGCGTTTGAAGGATTGAAGGGTGTTGGATTGCCTGATAGGTTGTGGTAGGTTGTTCCAGTGCAAAAGGGCTGCCCGGAAGAAGTCTTGGATTTAGGAGTGAGAGGTAGTTATCAGGTTGGAGTTGAGGCTGTGGTCAACAGCAGACTGGAGGGGTTGGGTGGGAGTGTGGTTGGAGATAAGGGAGGAGAGGTAGGGAACGTTGGAGAAGGTGAAAACTTTGTAAGTTGAGATGAGGAGCTTGAAGAGAATTCTAAAAGGGAGAGGATACAGTGTAGAGATAGATGGAGTGGGGAGGTGAAGGTAGTGTGTTTGAAGAGGAAGTCTGGCTGCGGCATTTAGTATGGATTGTAGGGGAGTGAAACGGCAATTTGACACTTTTAAAAGGAGAGAGGGGGAGTTGGAGAAGGTGAGAACTTTGTAAGTTGAGATGAGGAGCTTGAAGAGAATTCTAAAAGGGAGAGGATACAGTGTAGAGATAGATGGAGTGGGGAGGTGAAGGTAGTGTGTTTGTAGAGGAAGTCTGGCTGCTGCATTTAGTATGGATTGTAGGGGAGTGAAACGGCAATCTGACTCTTTTGTAAGGAGAGCGGGGGAGTGGTCAGGGGAGGAAAGATAGATTTGAGTGTCATCATCATAGAAGTGGTAGAGAAAGCCAGAGGAGCTGATGGTAACCCAGAGAGGAGGTGTAGAGCAAGACGAGAAGGGGACCAAGAACTGAGCCCCATGGAACACCAATGGGAAGAGGAGTGGTAGGTGAGGAGAAGCTGGGGGTTGAGACATAGAAGGAGTGATCCGAGAGATAGGATGAGAACCAGGAGTGGACAGTGCCAGAGAGGCAGATAGAGTGAAGGGTGAAGAGTGTGGAGCAGGAGAGGGTGATCAACAGTGTCAAAGACATCTGCCGATAGATCCAGGAGGATGAGAAGGGAGAAGTGGCACTTTGGCAGCACTTTGGTCACTCTGTAACCAGCACTAGATAGATAAAGAAAAAGGTAGCAATACAAGATAGTCATGGGTCAAATGAAAGGAGTTTATTCCACAGTGCAACACACAAAAAACTCAATAAAAAGTTGAGTTTTTTTGTGTGTTGCACTGTGGAATAAACTCCTTTTATTTGACCCACGACTATCTTGTATTGCTACCTTTTTCTTTATCTACCTAGTGCTGGCTACAGTTACACTTGTGTACCTATTTTTGCTATATTACCTCTTTGGCCACGCACTGCCATTTAACCCTATTAACATTGAGTGCGGATCCTCTTCCTCACAGAAGTTTTCCATATATATATAATATTATGTATCCCATCATGTGTCTCCAGCTCCCAGTATTCCCCTCGTTTCTCCAGCCCCTTGTAAATATATGTCTCCAGCACCCAGTGTCCCTATCATTTCCTTCCAGCCCCTAGTATCCTCCATCATATGTATCCAGCTCCAGTATCCCCGTCATGTCACTCTAGCACCCAGTATCCCCCATCATATGTCTCCAGCACCCAGTATCCCCATCATGTCTCTCCAGCACCCAGTATTTCCCATCATATGTCTCCAGCACCAGTATCCTCATCATGGGCTGTATTCAGAGATCCGGTTTTAACGAAAGTTCCGTGCGTATTTTTAGGATCGGATCGATTTAGCATCAACTGCGCATGCGTAGTAATAGTGATACGCCATCTACGATGAAGTTAAGGCCGGAAATGGCTAAGGGACGGACTTGTGAATCGGGCAGAGAGTAATGCGTCCCTAAGTGCTGCGGAAATATACGGACCTAAGGATTTGCATAGAAATGGGCGGGGTGAGGCATCGATATGAGGGGAAGTGGGGGCGCTTACA
>WWET01001899.1:61908-76309 GCA_011038615.1 Limnodynastes dumerilii | reverse complement strand
TCTTTCAGATTTATGTCTTCAGCTGCTACAGTGCTGTCTCTCTGGCACCCGGTTAATAGGGTTAATGACATCATTATCACTCCATGCATAAAGTGACTGTGAAGTCTGCCTGACAGAGCAGGACCTTCTTTGTTCCATTAAGGGAATTTTTACACTATTGCTGAATATTTCAATGATTTGCATCTCACAAGATTTTTTAATTACATTGTTAACTTAAAGAAATGTTCCTGAGGTTAAAATCTTGTCTGTGTTTGTCAGTGTGGACTGCTAATGTTTCTTTTTCTAACATTATTTTTATTTTTTCATTCATTTATTTATTTTTTGCTTATGTTTTTATTCTGTTTTCATCTTCTGACTCCGCTGAGATTATTGCACAGAGGGTTCCAAAATTTCTGCTATGTCGAGTGATTATTTGCATAAAATAGTATCATTCATTATGTTTTCAGGGCCTTACTAAATTACTTTTTTAATATCTGGTCAAAGATGAATGTTTATGGTACATTGTGCTAATAATGAAAAAATTCATTATGGTTCCTAGCCTGCCTATTTTACTTAACCAAGCCAATTCATACGAACCTGGGAGGCAGTAGCACAGAGTGATTCCCTAATGATGTTCTAAGTATGTCGCCTTTTCTGTGAAGTGGGAAAAATATTGTACGTAGGTCTAGTCTGTTCTATTGAGATCAATGCAAAGAAAATACAGTCTATACGCAAATGTATTATGATCATTCTGATTGCAGAAAAACCATAGTAAAATGAGAATAAACACAAATGTGTGGTGTTGTGTGTACATAAATATGCAGTATCAATATTCTGCAGAATACATTTTAATACTCAAATCCCCTAAGACCTTATTGCTCAAGTGTACAATCTCAGACCATTTACAGGTGCAGGGTACAATGTGATTTTGTGGCAGTAGCAGAAATAACTTCTTGCATCGTCATTTATTTTGCTTCAGATATTGGGCCTAAGTGTGATGTAAGAAGTGCTTGCGGATGCTGTCACTGTAGACAGCATCTTGTCTTTTAGTTCCGCTGGACTTTACATTACATATCTTTTTCATGGCATAACTTGCTGTAAGTTTAGTTTCTCTTATAACATCCCTTTGGTGCAGTTAACGTACTACATTTGCCACCTTTTTGTGAAACGCTTGGTGGTACAGTGCAATGAAACATAAATAAACTATAAATAAATATGATTTTATATTTTTGGCTGAAATCTTGAAATGAATAAAAATATTAATTGTAATATTTTTCATTTTTACCATGTTATTTTAAATCTGGTCATTTTGATGTCTAATGCAGTTGTTGATAATTATAAGTGAAAGAAAATGTGTCTGACAGTATAGTTTTAGAGGTGATTTCTCCATTGAGAATGATTAGACTATATATAGATGTTTAGCTATTTATATTCCTGTATATTTATATTGTTGACATTATATTATCTGGCAACTTTACACTACAAATAAATATTTAATGAATTTTACATATAGTATAGCTTTTGGTAGTGTAATGTGTGACATGTATGGAGACTTTGGAGTTGGGTAATATTGTTATATATACATGTATAAAGTGCATCTACCTCTGTTTTTGTGCATATTTTGAGTAAGCAGTGCGTTGGTCATTCTGTCTGATTTGATCATGTTATATCAATAGTCTTCACAACTGTGATGTAACACTAAATGTATTACATTAGCTATAGAACAACAGAATCTGATTAATAATACATAAATATTGCCTCCACAAACATAATGAAGATCAATCATATACTGTAATGTGTATATGAATTGTAACATGTGCCTCTGTACCATGCCAGCAGGAAAATTGTATAGTACAAAGTTATTTCTCAGAAAATATATTTTACTGCTACTTTGTCATGGAAGTTTTAACTACAGGCAAGTATACAGCATCGAGCAGACTCTTCTGAAAATATTCAATAATCCAGATTTGTAACAAGGGAAAATCTATTGAAAATCTAAATGATTAACATGATGTTTATTAGTATACAATGATAGTGGTTTTATTAATTGAATAGTGGAATTATATAAGTTTATGGAATTATTTAAGTATATGCATGTGTGTGTGAGTATGTACGTACGTACGTACACACACACACACACATCTCTCTCTTTCTCTCTCTCTCTAACTCGCTCTGTCTCTCTCTCTTTTGCTCTCTCTTTCGCCATCTAAATGTGTGTGCTGTATGTATAAACACATAACACTGTATTTATTTAGCAGCTTCACTCCAGAACTATGTAATGAAGGTGAAAATGTAATTGTATAAATTAAGTCACACACACACACACTTAGAAGCAAATGGATGAGCAGTTTCTGTTGTTGTGTTGTGTATAATTCTCACAATGGTAATGATGATGTTAAATGAGCTGCACACGCAACAATGACATCATGTCTCATGACGCTAGTGAGCAATGGATGGGTGATTTTCACAGTGACAGAGTTTCCATAGATGGTGCATTAGGACAGTTGAATATGAGTGTTTAATGTTTTCAGTTTCTTAAGAATGGCATTTGTGCATTGCTAGATCAATGTTATTTTGGGGATATATATTCAATTTAATATATTCTGTAATAGCAATAAATATACACATATTTACATGCTTATGCAGCTGCAAACAAGGAAAGAAATGCATTACTAGCTGTGTTCACAAATAGTTAAATCAAATCAGCCACTTTAGATTGATTGAAATCAGTAATGGATATTCTCATAATGCTCCTGTTACTAGATATTACACAGCTATCTCTGTCCAATGACAGTCCAGCTATAAGAAGTGCTTACCACAGAGGATGTTCCTAAAGGACAGATATGGTTTCCTGGACCTCAGGGAGTAAAAAGCCATACTGCTGGATCAGGAACTTTTACTAACAGCAAGTAAATTCAGGCCTTATCAAGTTACAGCACTCATGTTTTATTATTCTCATTAGAGATTTAAGGACTCATTCTAGTTGTTAGCGCTTAACAGTTTAATGTTTTCCATGGATAAGAATTAAGATTGTTCTGGGGGTTTATTTTATTTTCTAAAGCTTGCAAAATATACTGCACTAATATACTCAGACATAATTGATTAGTCATTTAATATTATTTTAGACTGTGATAGTAAAACATTTAGCCATAGTTTAAATATTTTAAACTCAATCACTGTAATGTAATGGAAAGGTTTAATTAAGTGATGTTTTAAGTTTCATGTTCTAAAAAAAATACTTTGCTGAATTTACTATTAGTTTCATACATAATTTTCCTTATTAAAGCATTTTATTTCTATTTTAAATGTACATGTATATATGTATAAAAAATTATATTATAATATACGGTACTTCTATTATTATTATTATGATTATTGATATGGAAGGTAACACAGTGGTTGTAAATTCTAAATGAGGCAATAATGGGAGATGCCGTAAAAATATTTTTTCCTAATATATTTTGATGACAGGAATGTAAAAATATAATGAATGCTAGGAATGTTAGGAATACATTTTGAAATGAATGAAAACTTTGATGATGTTTAGGGGCTAACCCAGAGTTGGAAGCAACCAAAAGTAGTAGGGAGTAAAGGGTGCACCACAGCACAACTATGTTACATTATAGAGGGAGGAACATTTAAGTAAAGATATGACAGAGGTGACAGGTACTGATTCCTAATTCACAAGTTACGTTTCAGAATAAAATAAAATTCTACTTATTACCTTAAAAACATGGTTTGCTTCTTACTCAGGTTCAAACCCATGATGTACAACCAAAGTTTAATCACAAGGCAACAAAGAGTATTATTAAGTATTATTTTATTATTTTGGCAATTTGATTCTGTGTAAATTCTTCTAAAAGTATATCATTGTACATTGTGGAGCACTGGATCAGTGTCTGTCTGTCTGTCTGTCTGTCTGTCTGTCTGTCTGTCTGTCTATCTATCTATCTATCTATCTATCTATCTATCTATCTATCTATCTATCTATCTATCTACATAGTGCTTTTTTATAGGGGTGCTCAGGGATACATCTCTTTGTTCTGACACCACAGTTGGGCATAAAAAGTAAAAAGGTTTAGGGCATTTTAGTGGAGCATATAATGAGCCAGGGACAGGACTGTCAACTGTTTTACTAAAATATGGCAACACTATGAATTGTTAGCATTAGGTGAGTACCAACCATTGTTTTCATACTACAAGAGTACTGTAGAAAAAGTAGCTCTGATTTGATCACATTAAGGAAATTGGTATACATCCACTACATTGTAAGCCTGATTTTTGGTACCTTTGACAATAAAAATGAATTCTACAGTTTTGAAGATTAAAGGATATGAAATGAATAAAGTAAAGACAAAAAAAAAGAACAAAAAGAGAGACTTAATTAGTGACATTGTTTAGGCGAAACCATGTTGCAGTGTAAGAGGCGCTAAATAATTGCTTTTGTAAAAGGATGCAGCTCTATTTTAACACATACATTAAGAGATTAGCTAGGGGAAATTTTAATATTATTTATAATAATTATAATAATAATAGTATAATATATTTTCATTTCAATCCATTTGCAGTGCAGCACGGTTTGGCCAAAGAGCAAACTTGCTTCTGTTTCTGCTCTTACTCATGACTGTATCAGCCCCAAATAGCATATTCTGCTAAACTAAAGCCTGAAATCTATTGTCTCAGTTTAAACATTATTTTATGTACAAAACAACAGAATTACAAAGTAATCTCTGCTACATTTTGTATACAGTGAGGTATATTTACAATGTTGTATTTATCTGATATACTAAAAGAAACTAATGCCAGACACAAGTAGCACTGCTGAATAGAAATGTCTGTTTTACAGAACATCTGCCTTGTGAACATGGATAGCATACATCAGTCATTGACATTTGCTGTTTCCTCCAGTCCTTCTGCACATGTTGAAATATTAAGTTTCATCTATATTAGTTAACATCTTGGTGCTTACAACCATCACATAGTCCTATTTACAATGTATTTTTGCCAGATAGGCCACTTTAGTGGTATATATTTGTGCCTAGTTATGAAAAGTTATATAAAACATTAGTATTCTGTACTTCTAAAAACATGGTCCTAATTACATAGCACAAAAACACAGAGTTTACTCAATTATATGATAAGAGTTTAAAGCTCCCCAATATAGAAAATAAATTTATTATGAACAGGTCCCAAAAGAAATCTTGGAATGCTTGCATGTAGCTGTACTGTGCCCAAAATGCTGTTCAGTAGGCTTTCCAAGGCACCCAGGTAACAGCTGGTGCAGGCCATGTGCCAGACTTGACAGCCCATATGCTCTCTTTAGTGCTGTAATTATCTCTCCACAAAACTCTGATAACCCTGTCTACTGGGTCCAGTTTCACTAGGTTGAATTGACTCTGTGGCTTAGTTAGTAAGTTCCTCTGGCATTGTAAGAACTTCATCAAGAGTTAGAATATTCTGTCAGGATTCAAAAACCAATATGCGCTCTAGTTCCAGGACAGGTGTCTTATTAACCCTGGGAGAGCAGAGGTTTTATCTCCTAAAAGTGAGATCCTTGGTAGTGCTGGTGCATTAAACCAAACATTTACAATAATGCAACATCTTCAGGTATGCAGGCTGTACACAGTATTTTGTAGTTTTGTGTTGCCCAAATTACAACACAAATGCATTATTAATTATTTAGCACAATGCACATTTTACTTTCTTCATCAGTTCAAACAGAAGCAATTTGAAGAAGCAGTTACACATGAATATGTTCTAGTATTTGTGTTTATTTGTATGCTATATTTTGCCTAAAATTTAGACTTCATTTAGTAGTTTTTATTTCATTTATTATCTTATTGTTAATGGTATATGAAAACATATTCCTACACTGCAAAAAAATATAAGAAAACTACCCTGGAAAGGCTCGTTCTACTCTTACAGATTTTTTCATTACAGCAATGTTGGGTTCCAAAGTTTTACAAACACAGCTTTAATTGTGCATCCGTCTTAAGTTCTAATTGTTATGCTAGGCCAAAGAACCAGGTTTAAGTCTTTCATAGTCATGTGCACACAAAGACAATTAATAATGTTTCAATAATACTTAAAAGTTGTGTTTAATTTCTAGTTAAAGCTTAAACTTATCATGTATTTTTACTTAAACATACCAATTTTACTTATTCTGCAAACACAGGTTTTGTGGGAATTAGTCCTGACTCTACATACATACAGCTAATATTGTCTAATATACTACACTCCCACATAATCTCCTTTCTACTGGAAACAATTTGCTGCAGCTGAACACTGACATTTCTTCTGTAAGAGTGCAGCCTAAAGGAAAAATAATTGAGAAGTCATATCTATAAGAGTACAGGGAGTGCAGAATGATGTTAATAAGTACAGGAAGTGTGAATGATCCATCAGTTAAAGGAAGGAGGCATGTCTGGTTATGGCACATTAGAACAGAAGATGGACAAGTATTCAACCACCTGGAATGTTGGGAATGTGGAGCAATGGAGAGTGGTGTAAGTGATAAATGAAGGCCATGGCGATGAAATAGTGGGGCACAAAAGGTGCAAATAAGTTGGTAGTTAGGAGGTATCACGTCACAGAACAAGAGAAAGAAGTAGGGGTTGAAGGAACAGCTGGTCTAGGGATGTATAACAGTGAAGATGCAAAAGAGTGAAGATTTGTCAGGTGGACGCAGCAGTGGTAAAAATGCACAAACAATTGTAATTTGTCATATAGAGGCAGGGGTGAAAAAGACAGGTTATTTTTTTTTTTTGTATGTTTTCTATGAAACCTGAAAAATGTGTCATTTTATTTTGCATATATTTGGTCCATCTTTACAATTAGTTGTATCGGCAGTATGGTGGCTCAGTAAGTAGTAATTGTGCCTCACATCGCTCATGTAATTAGGCCTTAGCTGTGTGGAGTTTGTATGTTCTCCCCGTGCCTGGGTGGGTTTGTATGTTCTCCCCGTGTCTGCATGGTAGGTCAATTGACTGCTGACTAAATGAACCCTAGTGTGTGTGTGTTAGGGACCTTAGTATATAGCTCCAAAAGCGCTGCAAACAATATGTGGTGCTGTATAAATAAGCGCTAATAATAATAAACGTTTGTTGAAAATTGTATTATACTTGTCCACAAATGGCCAAATGGTTGTTTACCCTTATTGTAATAGTGTAATCTTCAAGGACATATCTTTGTGCAAGACCTTTAGCGGACAAGTGAACAGTGAATATTTAAGCAGTGTCCCGGTTATGCAGTCTTTTCAACCTAATTATATAGGATCAGATGCACAGGTCCGTCTGTTAGGCCACTACGTAAAGTACATAAGCGGCCTGTTTTGACTGGAGGGCGTATGCTCCCTCCAGATGTTATTTGCGTTTTCCGCACATAACTTGTATTGTACGGAGCCAAGTTCCATACAATAGATTTTCTGTTGTAAGGGGCTGTGCTTCCCCACTGCCTGCCAAGGTGGGTGGGGGGAAGCATGTCACAGGGACCGCTGATCCAAAGGTGTAAGTTAAGGTTGCCTTATTGCAGTTCACTCCCTCTCTTGTGTGGACGGACATACCACCGCACATATGTAAGGTGTGCGGGGGTCTGGATCCGGTCCATAATTTGTCATTTTATCATTAAGCAATGCCACATCCACTCATTTACAGAACAGCAATGGCAGGGCATTTGATGGTGTCTAGTCATCCTGCTTCACTTGAAAATAAAAAATTAGCACTATTGTGAATTTTTTTTTTATGAATGGGTAATAGACGATCGGCATATTTACCCTTTATTCATTCGGAAACTTTGCCTACTGCAGATCCGCCACACCAACTGGACAGGTGAGTAGGAATCTATGGGGAATTTTAGGGTTAGGCTGCGGGAAGGGGGGTCTTAGGGATAGACTGTGGGGAGGGAAGTTTCTAGGGTTAGGCTGTGGGGAGGGGAGTCTTTGAGTCATGCTGCAGGTAGGGAAGTTTCTAGGGTTAGGCTGTGGGGAGGGGAGTCTTAGGATGTCTTAGGGTAAGGCTGAATGGAGGAGAGTCTTAGGGTCAGGCTGCGTGGAGATGAGGGTTAGGGTAATGTAAGGGGAGGGTTAGAGTTAGAGTATTGGAAGGGGAGGGTTAGGGTAAGAAATAAGGGAAGGAATTCTTGCCATTTGTCCTGGGAATCATTGATTGCTTCTACTCTGCAAGACAAATGCAATTGATTTCCTAGGCACTTCGCTGTAGCCTGGTAGAAAACATCCCTTTCTAAAAAAATGACCTACACCCGTCCCAGGGCCATTTTGGTTCTCCTTACAACTGCACTCACAGGACCCACAACAGTTATACCACATCCTTCAATTTAAAGTAACAGGTGGTTGCAGCACTTCAGGATATGTAATTTTTTTTTAGAATGTTATTTTGTTGGAAAAATTGACTTTTCAGATCTTGCTAAACAGAAAAGACCATATCTTCCTCCTGAATTTTGTTAATATATCTAATCCCACAAAGTACATTTTTGTGTATGACAGCAGGTGAAAAATTGCTCCTTACTCATATAAATGAAAAATAAAGATTACTTTACCCTCATTTGCAATATATGTTGTACCCAACTGCATCAGGAGCTGACATTAATCTTTTAAGGCAATAGGCAGGGAAGTAAATAGCAAATTTCCAGGCAACTTGAATCTTCCCTCTTAAGTGTACCCCTACCTTCAGAATCTATATGTACCTCCTATATACAAGAATGCTTTAAAGCAAACATAGGGCTGAATTTACCATGATTTATTTCTCATTACGTATTAGACGATGTCAGCTAGATTCTAATTGGTTGCTATGGGCAACATCTCCACTTTTACTTTTTCATAGTATAATAAATCTAGCCCATAGTTTATAAAAGTGCATAAAATAGCAAAATATTGCTGTTTTTATATAACATTTACTATACAGTAGCAAATGGATAATATAGTAATAAATATTTTGCCATTATTGTATTGGTACATAAAGGAGAATGTTGTGAAAACACTATTATGATGCCCCTTCAGGTTGCATACATAGACTTTCGGGATGTGATCACGTGGAAGCCTTTGGTCAATGCCAATTTACCTCACACGTAATTCATCCGGTACTGTGGATGGCCAGTTCCAGATGGCTAACCCAACATGATCTGGTACAAAAAGGGAAATCTAGGACTGAATATATCATTCCCAATGCTCCACCTTCTTAGGGTTAATGTTAACTCTACTACTAATAAGGACAGCAAAAATCCATTTCTAGTGTCAAAGAACAACATTAATACAACAGACAGACTCTTATATGATTATGTAGAACATGAAGAGCTTGTGTTCTTGCATCATGAAAAACAGCATGGCTATTAGCATGCATTTAACAAGCAATTGTTTCAGGGAAAAAAACATAATTGTCGCTATATGAACAGAGAAAAGAAGAATAGTGCATTAGTTGACATTGTTGCATTCTTTTATTCCTGCTTCGCAGTACTATTTCAAAGTGCAGGAGGTGATGTTGTATTCCTCAGTGTGTTGTTCAAAGTCAGGAGCAGCAATATTTAGCACATGCTTGGGCAGTTGTGTTTGAAATCCATGTCTCTCCTCTCTAGTGTTTTGATGTGCCTTTAGGGGATGCTCGGCTGTTTGTAGTTTGTTTTCTTTTGTTTAAGGTTTCAGCTACTGCATTGACTAATGATTATACAGCAGTAAACTCTCCTCCCTGTTAAATTCAGAGGTAATGCCTCAAAAGCATTTTTCCCTTGTGTGTCATAAAACAATAAAAGAAGTAGACAGCCCCCTTTGAGGGACGATAATCCTTTGTTTAAAGAGAAGAAAGGGCCCGTAGCTGATCCTAGCATTTTGAATTCAAATGGTGGATTATTCTAATTAAAATATATATGCAAAATAGCGGAACGTATATAAGTTTTGCAAATATTCGCTTCAAATTTTGGAGGTAGCGAGAATTTTTTCTCTTTAAAAAGAAATGAAAATAAAATATAAACAGTAGCTTGTACGATTTCAGAGAGTATTTTGGTTTTGTCATTTCACAATACTAACACATTTGTGGTTGCATAAAAATTTCAGATATTGTTAGCTGCTAGGCAATAAAGGGTATTTAGAAATGTTTGAATACACAAACAAAAACCTACTGCTTTCTCTGATTCTAATAAATCCAGATAAAGAGTAATTTGTGCCATTCTGTTGTCTTTTTTGTGTTTCCTCATTTTGTGTGTGTGTCTAAATGCAGATTTGTCAATTTTCTATACAATACACATTCCAGCAGATAATATTAGTGCAAATAACTATATTTTGTTGACATTTTATAAGTTACTTCTGCAGTAGACATTTGTTGATGTAATTGTTTACTCCTCTTTGTATACTCTTATTGATTAGAACTTTAGTTGGCAAATTCCTTTCTATATTATTTTGCTATGTGTAAAGCTTAAGGTAGATTCACTGTTAAGGGTACATTTTTCTAAAGTAACACAAATTTTATTTTTTTTGCTCTGACTTGCAGATGCGGTATATCTACAGGGTATAATTGTCAAATGTATAGTGTTAACTACACACAATAAAAAAAAGGCAAAATATAAACATTGAACAAGAAATTGTTTATCGTATTGTAGATTTGTCTTATAATTAAGTTTGTCTGATTGCATTAAAATAGTTTATACACTAATATGTATTTACATAGTTATCATTTAGATATATTAATGTATATTTTATCCTTTTAATCTTTAGAAATACATTGTAATGTAGTCGGGGACTGGGTTGTTTGTGGAATATTACTTTGTGTATTGTTATATGAATTCCAATCTCTTTCCATTTCAAGCTCTTAGTATTTTTCATGCTAGGGGTATTAATTGTGCTACCTTAAACCATGATGTTCCAGCCCTATCTAGCACTTCCTGATCCCATGCCCCTCCTCTTTTTATTTTATGACTATTAACATTATCTCCAGGGGTGAATCATTTTGCTGGAACATCAATTCAGGTTCATTATCTAGGGCAACATACTATCACAGGAATGGTAAGCAGTAATAAAATATAGCATTTATCATTACAGTTGGGATCATCATAATAAATCGGCCCCTAAGGTTTATTTATTAAAGTACATAATGGTAGGCTCGTAATGCAAATGTTATTATGTGATGTCACATGCCTAATTTTTTCACCAGAATATTGTACATTTGGGGCCAGATTTACTGCAGGTTTGGAAAAGTGGAGATGTTGTCCATAGAAACCAATCAGATTCTAGCTCTCACTTTCCTATTACATACAAGAAAATGTCAGCTAAAATCTGATTGGTTGCTATGGGCAACATCTCCACTTTTCCAAACTTGCAGCTTGGATTCACATTACCAAATAGTCAAAACTGCTAGGACATTGTTTTTTTCATACCTTGTGGTTTGAGTAGTTGGGGGGGTATATTTCTTAGTACAGAAATGAATGAAAATATTTATGCATTCAAGTACTAAAAGATATTTATTGGGGGAAAACTATGAATTAAATAAAATTTAATGGCTCTGTAAGGTAAATTTAGGAGACAATTTTCTGTGAGGAGATGAAATAAAGCTTACTGTTCAGTGTTACCTACGGTACTTGTATCCATCATATAAACAAAAAGCGCGAAGCCTTCTGCTCATGGGTCCTGATCCAGAGCTACGTTCTGGTTCGTTGTTACGCCTGTCGTATGCGTAAGATCGGCTGTTTAGCCGATCTGCGCATGCGCCAGACAGATGTTTTTTGCGTAACCAGCGATGACGCTAATTGAGGATCATTCTTCCATAACTGCAGCATAGTTACGGAGGAAGGGGTGGGGAGCACTGTAACTGCGCTGCATATACATAAGGTAGGCTGGGGGAGGCAGGTAAATTAGGTTGGAAGGTCAGGGTTAGAGACATTACACTCCGGTCCCAGTGTAATTACACTTGGTTACGCCAGCTGAAGTTAGGGTAGCCTTCAGCCGGCATAACAGAGACAGGGGGAGTGTCAGGGGGAGTGCATAAGAGCTACGCTGGCCGTAATTACGAACAGCGGCACAGCGTAGCTCTGGATCAGACCCCTGATGAGTAATTCCAAGATCTTCCAATATGTGTCCATTTGTCTAGGATACATAAACTATACATAACATCAAAGGTAACTACACTGTTCAGGGTTCACACTATTCTGCTCATGAAGGTGGAGTTGTGTATTTATGTAACCCAACAGTATTTCAATAAGTGTGCATTTTGCATACAAATTTGGAGTTTGCGAACTGTGCATGCACATGCATTGGAACACAATCCACTTGATCCATACATTCAGCTAATGACACTTCCGACATAGATACCAAGTGGGAGAGACGTTGTATTACAAGGCACAGTATAGGGACAGTATTGTATTTGTATAGCAATCCAGACTTTTGATACTGCCATTGCAAGAACAAATACATAAAATAAATAAGATATAATCCTGGGGTCAAACATTTATATGAGAGTGGGAATTGGTTATATCAGTGTTGGCTAACCTGTGGCACTCCAGTTGTTGTGAAACTACGAGTCCCAGAATGCCTTAACTGCAAAAGCATAGCAGATACCTGACAAAGCATGCTGGGAATTGTAGTTTCACAAGACCTGGAGTGCCACAGGTTAGCCAACACTGGGTTATATAAAGCACAGATGTGTGAATTGTGGATCCAGCAAGAATTCGCTATCAGAGATCTAAGTGCTGCACAATCTGATCTTATGATTTGGTCCCATGCCGTTTGCATTCAAGTGTCATGGTAACCACCCCTTGAACTTTTACCAAGTTACGTGGTGCAAAGCAAGTTATTCCAATAAATAACTAGTCATGTAAAAGACTAGGCAATATTAATTTACTAATAAGGTTTGTTTATTGAGTCTACTAATGAGTACAACTATTCAGGATTAAGAAAATGTCTCAACCGCTGTTTTGATATGACATTGTTTGTCAAGATGCCAGGGGTTAGAACCAGAATTCATTAGTTTAGCAATCTGCGGAATTTTCTGTTAGAGTTATGGTAGGCTTCTCAGCACTGGCAGAGGTGACTATATCAATGCTAGCTCAGTTCTGAATCACCTAGCTAATCCCATGCAGGGTTTTGGTCACAAATGCCCACAGGATAGTTAGACCTTGCAGGGATGTCCAGAGGGAGGTGGTTGGGGCTATTGGATGCTCCTGGGACACAGCGTGGAGGTGGCCAGTAGAAAAACACCAGGCTCACTATAAGTTCCTCATGCGCCCAACGTCTCCAGCTGCATCTCCACTCACACTCCCTCTTACCCTTTTTGCCAAAGCCCACCACCTCTCCTCCCAGTTCATCACCATGTCCCAAGCTCACATTCAAGACTTCTCACTCACCACCCCTCTTCATTGGAATGTTCTACTACAACCCATCAGGCTGTCGCCTAGTCTGCAAATCTTTGATCAGTCACTCAAAACTTACTTCTTCTTGCAAGCATGCACCTTCTACACCTAACCCCGCCCCTTTGCTTTTCACCCTCCACACTCTTGCCCTGATGTCATCACTCTCTTCCTGCCTCTTACTCTCTGTTTCTCGACTATGATTCTCTTGTTTGTCTGCCCCCACTCACTTAGATTGTAAGCTTGTGCCAGCAGGGCATTTTCTACCTCTTTCCTGCCTCATCTATGTCTCTTCCTTGGTCTATCAGAGTTGTGTTGCAGATCTGGTAAAAGAGAAAGGTATGGCATGCTAATTCAAGTTTTCAAAGATACCCTCCTTCAGAAAGGAATGTTGTTTGCCCCACAGCCACTATAACCCATGAAACAAGTTGATAGGGCTATGTAGATTTTTATGTTTGATACAAAAACAAAATGCACTCAACTTTTCATGCAGGAAGGATAATTTATTATACTGTGTCTTACAACCTTCCTCCACTGCTCGGTTATCTCTGTCCAGTGCCATTGCACCATGTGCCAGGTGTGATGAATGGAAATGTACATTTCATTGAGTTGCATTTGATTGTTCACCTTGCCTTGCAGTTTATGAGGATCCTGGACTATGCACTTCTTGGCCTTTACTGATTATTATTTTCACTGGCATTTCAAGTTGACGTGTATGGATGTCAACAAAAATATCCTCGACAGGGTTAATTTGCTAACAACCCTAAGGTCTACAGTATTATTATACCGACTTTAGTGTTTCACACAAACACTAACACTACATTTACCCTAACCTTCCCCTCACTGCAGTGTAACCTAACCCTCCTCTCACCGCAGCCTAACCCTAACCATCCCATAAAAGCATCCTAACCCTAAACCCATTCAAATCTTAACTTAAATTAACATAGAATGTAATAACACCTGTCCATGTTGCATCAAGCTTGGAAGTGTCTAGCAGGTGTCCTTGTTGAGCGCCGAACTGTCGAAGGGGCGTCACAGTCAGTTAGGGTTTCTCTGTTCGAGCGTTGTTGAGCAATATATA
>WWET01001899.1:37547-61639 GCA_011038615.1 Limnodynastes dumerilii | reverse complement strand
ATAACATAATCTTCCTACTAGCAGGTACTAGCAGGCCAACAACTGTTCTTTTTCTTACTATATTCACTCATTTATATTACATCTTGCCTTTATATAAATTCTACTCTGTTACTCTTTAATTATTTGATGGCGGTGTGTACAAACCATAATTGAAAAACAACAAAAGACATTTTGGCAATCAAATTTACTGTTAAAGTTTTATGATGTTAAATTTTTACTGTAGTGTTTAGCAGTTGCCTGCATTTAGATATTTAGGGCTGCATCCAGACTTCCGCAAAAAGGACATCTTCTGATTGCTAGGGTTAGAAAACACCCACATTTTGCAACCACACATGAACACGTGCCACATTTCCAGTATAGATTTTCTGGATGAAGAGCTCTGCACTGGAAACGCTTCTTACGGCGGGACAGGGCTGAATGTACAAGTGATTCCGCTACATGGGGGGGGGGGCATGTAAATTATACAGTAAAGGCATTTTAAGTGAACTCCGCTGTATTCAGACTTCTGAAACAACATAAAGTTGGTGCGGAAGTCTTAGGGTAGAATTCCACCTTGAGCACGGGGAGTGGTGCTCTGAATGCAGCAGGATTGTAACCAAATCCAGGCCCTAAATATTAATTTAGTGCTTTTAGAACAGTGGATGCTCCGGTAACACAGTGAAAATATATAACACCTCAATCAAGAGATAAGTGAGCAGGAACTCTTTGGATACATTTTATTATTGGACGTACTGTACTAAACTTGCTTACTAACACATTATTAGACTACTTCACTTATTTATCTCCACTAGCAGAAGTGCCCGGCGTTGCCCGGGTTTAAATCTTCAGGTTATTAATTCAATGAGTTGGATGTAGCTGTCAACTTTTTGAAAATACTAAACAGCTTGACAATATGTACAATTTTTGTTAATAACATTTAATGCTATTTAACGACATTCAAAATAAGCTCTGTCCTTTTCTGGCCAAACTACACCCACAACTGACTTTATTTGTTTAAACCACCCCGCAAATTAGGACAGTCCCTCCTAAATCATAATGTGATGTCATCCAAATCCATCCAGTAGAAGACTCAGAACAGACCCCCTTTGTTAAAGTTCTGCCCAGCCTACACCAATGGGAGGTTCTACTGGGACCCCAACCCCCCTAGTATGTCTTATGGGAGCCAATATTAACAGAGTTCTATTTGTTCTATTCAACCAAACTTGGGCTTAAATGTCATTGGGACTGTCACCAATCAGCTTAGCGACCCCGAAAACTATGGATTTGACAGTAATGTCGGTCATTTTGGACATTTTATTGTTCACCCCTTCTCACATGCTGATGGGGGCTGAACTTGGACTTAAACTTAAATGGCTTTGACACAAATATTGGTTGTTTTACATTATTTTTACATGTCATCCCCTTCCCACCGCAACCCCTAGGGGTGCTAGGGGTGTCTTACCCCCACAGTATTTTTTTTCCAGATTGTAAGTCATATATGTACCAAGTTTGGTGTAAATTGCTCCAGGCATTCCAGAGTTATGCTGGAACATACATACATACATTTATATATATATATATATATATAGATTACAGGCATATCCTATGGTGCTTCACAACTGAAAAAAATGATTATATAGGTAATTATAGTAATTACTTGACTTCCACAGATTGTATAGTATTTTGCATTTTGGAAAACGTGTTTAATATATGATTCATACAGAGATCATCTTGGATCGCGGGACAGTGGTTATAAGAGGAAGATAATAAAACATCAAGTAATGTTTCCGCACATTTCCTCTGAATCTAACACCCTCCAGTTTATACTCATGCCCTCGTGTTCTGAATGGATCATATATTAAGCACTCACTGGAACTTTTAAGTGAAAATGGAGAAAACAAGAAAGTCTAGTTGTATACGGCAGAAAATTCTGCAAAGTCCATAAACAATTCTCTGACAAAGGGAGGAAGTAATAATGGAGAATGGTACTTGTTTATCTTTGCGGCCCCCTGCTGGAGAGGCCGCTGGTTACGTTATTTGCGTATTTTTTCTCCTCGACAGAGGGCGCGCGAGCGCTCTCCGGTGCAGCAGTGTGTGTCCCCCGGCGGCTGCCCATGTAAACAATAAGGAGGAGGGTGTCTCTCCGTCCGTCTGCCCCCTCCCTAGTTCGTCCCCCCCTTCGTGGCTCCAATGTCCCTGCCGTGTCATGTCCGGTCTCCAGAGGCTCCCGCCGCCACAGAACATCATCTCCATCAATCCGTCCGTCTGTCCGTCCCCGATACAGCAACATGTCCGGTCACGGACATTATTGCTGCATCAGTGTCACCCATGCACGCACGCACCTGCTGTTTCATGTCCGGTCTCCGCTCCCGCCGCACAGAACATCAGTGTCCCCTACCTACCCACAGTGCCGGGGCCGCATAAACAAGTACCGGGAGAATTCAAGATGCAGAAACTGAAACTTTTTTATGTTAGATCAAATATTTTATATTGTATTTTCTACACACAAATAAGAAGTAAGTTGTGACTGCTAGATTTAGCAGTGATTATATTTTTAATCAACTTAATCTGTGCAGGAAAATTTAGCATTTTGTAGACTGACATACTAATATTAGGGTTTAACCACATTGGGCTGGATTCAGACTGAAGTAAGTGCTTCAACTTAGTTACTCCTGGGAAAAACCATGTTGATTGCAGTGGGAGTCAAGTAAATTGTATTCTTTGGATGCAGGGATATATCTTTGAATTGGTCGCCGCACATAGATACTGACCAGCTTTACTATCACACTGTTATTTAGACTTGGGATAGGAAACATCACCTCTCAACTCTAATACTGTTTGCAACAGATGAAATATGACTCCCCTGCAATCAACGTGGTTTAGCCCAGGAGTAACAAAGTTCAAGCACTTACTTCAGTCTAGATCCAGCCATTATACCAAGGTATATCAGGTGATTTGAGGGAGACATTATCTAGTACCAAATTATTCAGTGTCATGTGCTATTAGTTATTATTTATTTAACAGGTTTTTATATAGCTCTATCGATTATGTAGCGCTTTACAGAAAATATTTAACATTCACATCAGTCCCTGCACCATTATAGCTACATACTAAAGGTCCCTTACACAGACACACACAATGACTAGGAATAATTTAGCCACATAAAACATGGAACAGCTTCATTTTTACATGGCCAATGTTTTTCTTTGGTTAGTTTAAGGCTTTTTTTTACTTTTTTCTAAAGGATTTTTCATTAATATTGTAACAATGCATTACAAAAATATTTCCCTTAAAGAAAACTATACATACTAGTGTTCATGTGTATATTGCTGATTTTTGTTTCATTTATGTGCTTATATTAAAATGGCAAAGCCAGTGCAAACAATACCAGTGTCATCCTAATTTGTGAAAGCACAATATTAATGCCCCTAAGCATGTCGCCCATCTTAGAGACAGTTCACAATGTCTCTGTGTTAGACCTCTGTGCCAAAACTATCACTGGGTTCTGTCAGAGAACTCAGGGCCAGATTAACAATGGGGCTAATGGGACTACAGTCCCAGACCTCCATCTGAAAATAGGCCCCCACACACTGCAGATCTCCAGGCCTCCCACTTCAGTGCATAAGGATGAATGTCAGGGAATAACATTCTCCTCCAAAGCATACTATTTAGTGTGGGCCCTCGATCATTTTAGGTCTCGTGCCCCCATGGCAATCAATACGGCACCCAGGTGGGCGCCAGGCCTGTTACAGATGTTCCGCTTGAATATGGGTCCCCCGTTGTGAACAGCCCTATTTTGATGGGGCTGTTTGCCCCCAGCCAGTTCGGAACTGGCTTGGATATTGATTGCTTATCCCTCGATGAGGAATAGCAATCGATCCCCGGAGCACCAAACACGGTGCTCCGAAAGGTAAGTAAGCTTCCCCCAACCCACTCCCTAACCCTGACCCTAAGTCTGCCCCCCCCCACAGCCTAACCCTAAGTCCCCGACGGTGGCTCATTGGAAAGTGAATGGGTGAGTATGCGAATAGCATACCTACCCATTCATTAAAAAATAATTGAACGGATCTCTTATTCAAAATAGGGACAGCCGAAAAGCAACTTTCGACTGTCCCTAATTCGCAATGCGATCCCTTGCAGCGGGGACTCGCAACGGTTCTGCTTGTACACTCCGGGCCTGATCCTAATATAAGAATCTCCTACATCCCCTAAACCATTACATCTGTGCATGCATGCGGCAGGAGCTACGCTACGGAGCTCATAGCATACAGAACTTAGTTTAGGAAGGGTTTTTGACACGTAAGTGTCCAGAACTCCGCACGAGAGACAGGAGTGCACTTTCCTTTTATGTGCCGACATCCAGATCTCAGGAAAAAATATAGAGAGCTGGATCAGGCCCTCCATCCCTGGCCCAGTTGCCCCTCAGAAAGTGGCTCATCTAGACAGGTGCTTCACATGCCTAATGGTATAAATCAGACTATGTTCAGCATGAGTGTCAAATAACAAAAGATAAGTCTATCAGCATATATATAAACACATTAGGTGGCTATTGCTTTAAAATCGTTATTTAAATTATAATAATAAAGGTGTTTAAAAGTTCTCACCCCTCTAGAATGGTAAGAACTTATTTAAAACTACTTAAAACAAGCATTCATTGATAGTCAGCTGGTTTACTGACCAAATTTAAGTAATAATGGTCTTAATATAATAACACTGCAAGTGGAAGTCTTGTATCACAAATGTGCCTGGCCCTATGTCTTGAGGCGATTCTCGGATAGGGATTGGAATAATCATCTGGACAAATTATTACAAACGCCTCTTCCTAAACATAATGCTATATCTATACATTATTCCCATCTTCGACCGGTTATTGACCATTCTTCCATTAAAACGGGAATATCCCAGTGGTGTGATTATTTTCCTGACATCTCTTCTACAGAGCTGCTCCGGGCCATGGCGAACGCGTGCCGCCTCATACCTGCAATGGCCTACCAAGAAATGTTTATGAATATTGTACACAGGTCATATATCTCACCATTGAGAGACTTCCACATGGGGATTTCAGATACACATGCTTGCCCGAAATGTGGCAGCCCTGAGGCAGATTTGAATCACTGCCTTTGGGAATGTAGAAGGGTTAAGCGGTTCTGGGTTAGTGTGTGGAGGTTTGCGGTCGAACTTTTGGTAAGCCCCTTCCCTTTGACAGCCCCATGGGCACTTTTTGGTATGTTCCCAAGAGGCACACAAATATCTATAGGGTGCAAAAAATTGTTGCTGGCAGTTTCTGCTGCAGCTCGGAAAACAATACTTCAATCTTGGCTGCAAACCACGCCTCCACTCATGACCTTATTCAGAGAAAAACTATTTTATCTGTTTAAAATGGACTGGCTGGAGACCTCGCTTCAGAAAGACACTAAAGTTGATCTTTTTTTCGAAACTTGGGAGAGCTTCATAAATATTCTCTCTGAGGAGGTTAAGCAGAGAGTGTGGAATTGCTTCCGCAATACTTACTGGTTTGAATTGCGTATACATGGTAATAACCCCCCAATTGCATTTACTGCCTGACTTTTGGTGGGATGGGAGCCCTGAGTGTTTGCCCTGTTTTGTTTTGTTTTGTTTTACCACTTTTGATTCGCTCTTGATGCTTTAGGTAGAACATAAAGAAAGTGTAAGTTAATATTGTTAGCTGACTTCTTGTACCATGTGCATTTTGTCATTGTGTGAATTCATGCTTGTTTGACATTATGCTTCAATAAAGAGATTTACAAAAAAAAAAAATGTGCCTGGCCCTTTCACCATCATCATCATCATCATCAGAATACCTTTTCATGAATCTCCACCTGAGACACTGAAAAGCAGTACTGACATGTAATTACTACTGCAGCACCCTGCTCCCAGTGGTTCTCATGGGCATACCTTCACATTGCACACAATGGGCTGGATCCAGACATAAGTAAGTGAAATTAGTTACTCCTGGTCTAAACCATGTTGATTGCAGGGGAGTCATATTTCATCTGTTGCAAACAGTATTAGAGTTGAGAGGTGATGTTTCCTATCCCAAGTCTAAATAACAGTGTAATAGTAAAGCTGGTCAGTATCTGTGTGCAGTAAGCAATTCAAAGATATATCCCTGCATGCAAAGGATACAATTAACTTGACTCCCCCTGCAATCAACATGGTTTAGCCCAGGAGCAACTAATTTCAAGCACTTACTTAAGTCTGGATCCAGACCAATAACACTGACTGCATTGATTTCCCTATGAGGGGTAAGTGGTTTAGGTGACAAAATTTGATTATATTCTTTATAAGGCATAGAAACTATGCCTCAAAAATGATTAGTGTTCAGTTTTGTCTTGAAGCCATATGCATAAATTAATCAACAATGAAAAAATTAATACAATTAATAATTGATTACAACATGTGAAAAATCTTCATTTTATAACTTAAACACAAAAATCAATTTTGGCTAAATTTTTTTGTATCAAAAAAATGTAAATCATATAAAAAAAAAAGATACTTACTGCTGTCTACCAAACAATAAACTACATATTAAATAGAAACTTGCTGAGGTAAATCTGTTTACCTGATAAAATGTATCTTCACTGCTTGAAGTTATTCTGCTTCTGTGTTATTATTTTGAAAGAAAGACACTGGTTTCTAATTATTCCTAAGTGCTTTTTACAGTTGAAGTTTTTTAATTAAAATGAGCCTCACATAGTAAGATGTATGCTAATCTTACTCCTAAATCTGCAGTCCTCAGCTTTACAAGAAGAGGCTGTAAAGCTTTCGATAAGCAGAGGGTAAAGAGCAAGGTGCAGGTCCGTCAGTGATAACCTCCTGACTCCAACATTATAGGTCTTTCGGCTGAAATTGAGTTCTACATCTTACTTGATCAGTTATTGTCACCAGTGAGTAATGAATGCTCCCTCTCTGTGTCCCAGGGTGTGCGATGCAGTCCATCAGGCCATCAGCAGGCACAGATGTGGGCCAAGGGGGCAGACAGATAAAGAGTAATGTGTTAAAGTTACAAGACCACCAGTGACTGAGGAGACTCGCTAAAGCCACACTGAATAACTGCTAGCCTGTAAATGTTACTTGTACCAGTTAAAAAGGCCATTAATCAAATTGTTCCTTGTGCCAATGACAGTAATGTGAAAAAGCATCAAGGCAAATAAGACTCAAAATGAAAGAAAACAAAAAACTTTGTGTGTCATACATGAGAAATGCTGTGTATTAACTAATTATTAAGTATAAAGGGAATTAAGGAAAACTGGAATTTGCTGCTTTACATACAATGAGACTTGAGAAAAATAATATATTTTTACTGATTTAAAGACATTTTAATGGCCTTAAATCTTTTGACCGAAAGAATGTAAATTAAAAATAAAAATGTAAATGTTTTCATTACTTTCATTAAATTTGCAAACGAACATTATAATAGTAAATGATTGTGTGTGAGGCACATCGAGTAAGTCGGGTCATAGACACTACATAATCCCCAGTAATAAACAAAATATTAGAACTTAGTTTTAATGTTGTTTTTTCATAGCTATAACATTGTGGGCCGTGCTATTGATATATTTTGTAATCAAGCAACAAAGCACTTAACCAATTTCTGATTCTTATGACTAGTTATCAGTGCCATGAAGGATTCTTAGTAAGGGATTAGAAAGAGGTACATATCTCCTGATCCCAAAAGATCAGATAATGAGATGAACCTGCCTGTGAGCAACCACTGAACTTTCTTATAATGCTGTAAAGAGGCAGAGAGAGTAAACACAAAGTACCAGCAATGTGCCCTGCTCTTTTACTGGCCCTGCCTTTTTAATAACACAAGTAAACAGTATCCAACCTTAGGGCCTTTAAACTGGTGCCCCCTGGCAGTTTCAGATGTAGAGCCGTGGACTCAAGGCCGCCATCAGAAACTGCGGGCCAGGGACACATCCGTGGGCCCCGCCCCCTATGTGATGTCATCGTGGCGGGGCGACGCAGACCTGCTTTAATAGAGGCCAGTGTGCAGGGAAGTTCTTTTCTGCACTTTGGCCCTCTAATGAACAGATCTAAGCAGCAAGTATCAGTGTTGCTGCAGAACTAGGTAAGTATTGGCAGGCCACGTAAACACTAGTCCCGGCTTTGCTCCCCTGATAACCTCCCTGCATGGACCTGCTAGAGGACATCAGCGCTTTGTATATGATACTGCCTAGGAGTAGTAGCCATGGGGGTAATCCAGAACCGCTATCCATACTCACAGATAGAGGCTCCAGCTGACCCCTTTTGCTTCTGCTCCCCAGAAGCATCATATACAAATCACCGAGCACTTATGTACTATAGCAGGTGGTCTGCGGCTCTGTATCTGAAGTTACAGTTTCCGGGTAGTAGCAGTGTGTATAAGGAAATAAATGTGAATAACATCCACATCTTTAATTGACAGCTTAGTGTTGTTGCTACTTGTGACAGGCAGAGAAAATGGATGTTTCATGCACCTGTCTATATCAATCTATAAATTAATTTGAACCACCACGATTTTGTGCAACTTTGTCTGAAAGCGTGTCTTGGATCAGCAGCTGACAGGGGGTGTTAGTCCACAGAAGCTAGTTTGAAGGCTTTCAGGG
This sequence comes from Limnodynastes dumerilii, assembly GCA_011038615.1. Taxonomy (NCBI): domain Eukaryota; kingdom Metazoa; phylum Chordata; class Amphibia; order Anura; family Limnodynastidae; genus Limnodynastes; species Limnodynastes dumerilii. The sequence goes on along the minus strand of WWET01001899.1, from coordinate 53,048 downwards.
AGGGTATAAAGACTCTCACTGTTAGAGATAGGACCACCAGAGCAGAAAGGCCTTGAAAATGGCTGGTGGCTTATCTTATATTTGCAAATGTGTGTAACTAATGTTTCTGCATATTATTTTTAAATGTTAGCATTTTCCTTTGTTTTTGTGCAGATTACTCTTGCCTTTAATGCACCTGTCTATATTAGGCTATAAATTTATATGAGCAACCACCATTTTGTAGAGCAAAATAAGACCAGCGCTGTCACAGTGTATTCTCAGGTAAGGTAAATCTCAAAAGACAAAAAACTAAATGTATTCAAAACAAACAAAAAAAACCCACCATTTTGTGTAACTTTATAAGTATAATGCAGTGAGAGTCCCTATATTGGGTCATATATTATGCATTTTTAAATCGAGAGCTAACTCACATAGACTCACCCCTTAAATCCTCTGAAATAGCTTCTTTGGAACAAAACCACCTAGGAGCAGTTTTTCCCTTTGTTTAAGTGTAAACAAGTACATGAAGGCAGAAGGCATTCTGCACAAAAAGAAAATGCCCCAGTATCACTGCTATTAGCCATTAACTATCTATACCACCTACCTGTGTCCTATCTGTAAAATAAGATGCAGAAGGGATGGTCACACACATTTGCAAATGTAGGATAAGCCACCAGTCACTTTAAGTTTTTCCTGCTGAGATGGCACTAACTCTAAACAATAGTCCCTATATTGGGTTATAGATCATCATTTTAAATTGGGATCTATCTCACCTAAAGGCATTTCTTAAATTATCCAAAATTGCTTCTGTGGCCCAATACCTCATGGTAGTTGCTGGACCAAGACATTTTTCCAAACAACGGGCTGGATCCAGACCTAGTTAAGTGCTTGAACTTAGTTACTCCTGGGCTAAACCATGTTGATGGTTGACCATGGGCTGGATCCTGAACTATGCAAGGCGACTTACTATCCTATTGGTATTAGTTCTGGATCCCATGCAATGGGTTGGATCCAGACTTAAGTAAGTGCTTGAAATTAGTTACTCCTGGGCTAAACCATGTTGATTGCAGGGGAGTCATATTTCATCTGTTGAAAACAGCATTAGAGGTGAGAGGTGATGTTTCCTATTCCAAGTCTAAATAACAGTGTGATAGTAACGCTGGTCAGTATCTGTGTGCAGTAAGCAATTCAAAGATATATACCTGCATGCAAAGAATACAATTAACTTGACTCCCCCCTGAAATCAACATGGTTTAGCCCAGGAGTAACTAAGTTCAAGCACTTAACTAGGTCTGGATCCAGCCCAACCGGGATCCTCGCGTTCATTGGTGACAGTGGTCACATGATCTGGCTTCTGGTTATAGCGTTTCTCACATAGGCCCAGCTCCTTGTGCCAGTCTTCTGTGTCAAGTTCTTGTGCCCTTGGTCTGCCTAGTGCTGCTTGTGTCTTTGCTCTCTCTTTATCTCCTTCTCTCTCTCTCTCTCTATGGTCGGATTCACAATCCCGGACATATTGCACATATGTCCTTAATTTACCGATAATAGCTACTACGCAATGTACGTAACGAAACGATATGTAGATTACGTAAAATAGTTACTACGCATGCATAGTAGCTATTTAATTTAATTTAAGGACATCTGTGCAATACGTCTGGGATTGTGAATCCAGGCCAGCAACAATATATATATATATATATATATATATAAAATAAAATTCTGAACTATTAGTTACACATATTTGCAAATATATGCAAAGCCACCTGCCTCTTTTAAGGCTTTTCTGCTAACACTGAACAGTGAGAGTGCCTTATATTGGATCATATATCATGTATTTTAAAATTGAGAGATAATTCACCTAGAGACACCCCTTAAATAGCTTCTGTAGACCAACACCCCTGGGAGCAATTTTTCCCTTTGTTTAAGTATACAAGCATCTGAATCAACCAATATAAAATAGTGTTTTAGATAGAGGGTCCCTTATATTACAGTAAAAAACTATTTATGCCCATTAGTTGGATTCCTAACCTATTTTTATTTATTGTTATGTTTTTCTGACAGTAATAGCCAAAATAAGACAAAATAGCAAGGTCCCAATTAACAAACAATTTTGTCCACTAAATATATTGTGAAAGGTCCTCACTACCATATTTATAGCAAAAAATTTGTTTTTTTCCTTTTCATAGTTAGAATTATTATTATTATTTAGCAACATAAATAATAATACATTTTTTATATATCCTGGTTAAATTCTGAATAATATTAATACCATAATTATGGCTGACACATAGAAATAAAAAGGGGTGATATATAAATAATAATATCTGCTATTAAAAAATGTAAGAAGGACAGTGCTGCTAGATTTTAATAAACAAGAGAATAAAGAAAAAGAAGTAAACAACAAAGTAATATGTAGATAGATATAAGGGCAGAGAGGGTCTGTTTAATGAAAATAAAACACATGGCTGATGTCTTTGAAAATGCACATTTATGTAAAAAAAGTTTTCAGAATTTAAGAGGCAAGTATCTGTTTCTGCCTAACTACTGTATCTCACGGTTATGCATTCCCCAAAGTGTATCCCATCTGCTTTTGGGAGCTCTCATTGCAATATGCAGTGATTGCTGGATAAGCACACCATTTTCCTGTCAATACTTTCCTATTAGCCTCCTGGATCTATACATCATCGTCTTGCTGGCCTGCAGTTTGCTTATCTTTGTCTCTGAGACTGCCTTTGATTTATCTAACACACAGGTTAATGATGAGGCATGGAGCCCAGGGTGGTTCCAAGGATAATGTACTCTTGTATAAAAATGCTTGAAGAAAGATCAAGTGATAAGCCACCTTATACTAAAAGTCCTGGCTTTCACAACTGTTGTGTTTCTTAACCTCAAAATTAAGACTATTGTAGTGGAATTTAAGCTAATATTCTCTATAAGCCTTGACATATTATTTATATATAGCCCAACACAATTTATAAATACTTAGGAAACATATTAAAATAATAAAAAATACACTGTAAAAATATAATTACTCATTCAGAGGAATGTTATCTTGTGGCATTTTACTTAATCATGACATATCTTTATAAATCATCTTGCTCTTCTAACAGGCGTTGGAACGGGGAGGGGGGGCGATGGGGCATCCCGTCCCCCCCAAAAAAATATCAAGGGTCGCCCAGGACCGCTGACAGGGGGAGGAAAGCGGGGGGATGTAGCACCAGGCTGATCATCTCCCTGCTATGAAGACTCAGAGCGCAGCGTGATGCTGGCGCGTCCTGAGGTCACGTCAGCGTCATCCAGAGCAGAGAGGGAGCACCACTGAGGTGCACAGCAGGAGGAAGAAAGTATAGTAAGTAAAGGAGGGGGATTGGGACTCTGGGAGGCTAAGGGGAGATATTAGGGGATTATTTGGAGGCTGGGGAAGCATGAGGGGATTATTTGGAGGCTGAGGGGAGACATGAGGGGATTATTTGGAGGCTGAGGGGAGACATTGAGGGGATTATTTGGAGGCTGGGGAGGCATGATGCCGATTATTTGGAGGCTGAGGGGAGACATGAGGGGATTATTTGGAGGCTGAGGGGAGACATGAGGGGATTTTGGGAGGCTGGGGAGGCATGAGAGGATTATTTGAAGGCTGAGGGGAGACATGAGGGTGATTATTTTGAGGCTGAGGAGAGACATGTAGGGATTATTTGGAGGCTGGGGAGACATGAGGGGATTATTTGGAGGCTGCGGAGACATGAGAGGGATTATTGGGAGGCTGAAGATACATGATGGGAATTATTGGGAGGCTGAAGAGACATGATGGGGTTATTGAAAGCTGAGGAGACATGAGAGGGTTATTGGAAGCTGGAGATACATGATGGGGATTTTTTGAAGCTGGGGAGACATCAGGAGTATTATTGGAAGCTGGTAAAACATGAGGGGGATTATTGGAAGCTGAGGAGACATGAGGGGGTAATTGGAAGCTGAGGAGACATGAGGGGGTAATTGGAAGCTGGACAGACATGATGGGGATTTTTGGAAGCTGGGGAGACATCAGGGGGATTATTGGAAGCTGGTGAGACATAAGGGGGATTATTGGAAACTGGGGAGACATGAGGGGGTTATTAGAATCCTGGAGACAACACATGGAGTATGTATTGAAAGGCCTGGATGATGATTTCTATGGAAACTGACAACCAGCTGTTTTCTTGGGTTACCATGATTGCTGATGCCGTTTGGCCATCACTTCCTGATATTGATGGGCTTCCAACCGGTAGCTGGTATGCAGACATGCTCGCATGCGGACTTGATAGGTAGTGGCATGGTAAGTGTTAACTTTAAGCCTCGGCTTCCTTTGTATTTTGCTCTTTATGACACTAGGAGGCTATTGTGGTTAAAAGAATATTGAATTTGACACTCAAATGATATTGGTCCCAATAGTAAGTAGCTGTAGTAATTATAGATATTAAGATTTGTATCAAAACTTCAAAATATGTGCAAAGACATCTCTAAATGCAAATGTAATGCAGATAATGTAAAAAAAAATAAAAAATTATGACTATTTAGTTCCGGCATGGATCAATGTATACTGTATGCCCGTGAAAGGGGCTAAGTGAGTAGAAATCAACTCACTTACTTTACCACACACAGGCCAGCTTACACATTAGAGGACCATAAATCGTGCATGACAGGCAGGGAGTACTGGGAGAGGAGGCTGGTGGCACATGATGGGGAATACTGGGGGGGCTGGAGACATGATCAGAGTACTGGGTGGCTGCAGACATGATGGGTTGACCACACCTCCCAATGGCTTGACCACACCCATAACGGGTTAGTCACGCCCCCACAGCAGCACAAAAACACATGATACATAACATGGCGGGGGGTGCACCAAGATGAAATGGGGCGCCAGTGGGATGGATAAGCTCTCGCGCCCCCCCCCCCAAAAAAAAAGTTGTAACAATCCTGTCTCCTACAAAATCTGGTACAAGGAATATCTCACTGATTTTTCCTCCCATGCTGCACTATAATGTGCTATATAGACTGGGTAACTCAGCCATTTTCCTGCAGAGCTACACACAGTCATTTCTGTTATAGCTCTGCCATTTCTGTAATAAGGAACCACCTTGTGGCAGACATTGACCATCTCGGGCCCCATAGCAAGGAGGAGGGGCCCCTCCATCTGGCGTGTGTGCAAACAAGCAGTCTGAAACTGCCTGGTTAATACAACTCTCAGCAATCCATATATAAGTGCTGAGCATTGTTTATGAATACACCAGTGTGTACTGTCCAAAGATATCCTAATAAACAAAGTACACACTTAAAGAAAAGCAAAAGATATCTTTCTCTGGTTGATCTGGCATATTAGGAGCTCCAAAAGCTCAAATCAAAAGGTCACAGACCGTTTCTAAAGATTTTTGACCATCTTTGGACAGTACACACTGGTGAGATATCTGGTGAAATGGTCTTTTGATTGTGTGATTGCAAAGATTATCTTTCAAAAAAGCCCAGCCTTAAGATGCCAGCTTCTGACAGCTTGCTTTAAGTTTTGTGAGTGCAGGATGGACAGCTGCCACAGGCCCCTCTCTCCTGCGGGTCCCGTAGCAGCTGCAACTCCCGTGCCCACAATTTTGTCACTGAAACCAAAGGATATTTTGTTTGCCATTTTAACATAATTGTGGGAAGATGTGTGGGAGAGAGGATAATCCCTCGATTCCATCTTTTAATTGTTTTTTTTTTGCATGCACTAAATCAGAACTAGTGGCACACCAGATAAATGACTGCACAGAGTCACAGGATTTCGTTAAACATATGTAGTAGGTTATAGTGTCTCTTTAAAATACATGAGTTAGTAAGGTGAAAGAAAAAAAATGAATATTAGTGAACAGATTTATGGTGTAATCACCACCCAATATCTATCTGTTTTAATAGGACTGAATCCACTTTTGGTACTGTGCTTGCATGTAACTGGTGCTAACCAATCCAAGCCATCCAGACTCCAGATTAATGACATTTCCACCAGAAGGGCTGGGTTCACTTCAAAAGTAGGCATTCCCTCCATACATGGACATTTTTCAATTATTTTCTCTACTGTTTGCATGTTTGCCTTTATTTTGACATTAGAGTAATTGATGCAACCCAGTAATCCAATTATGTTCTTTTTTTCTACACACACTACTGATCTATTGTAAACATCTTTACTTAAGAGGCAGTCTTTTGAGATAGATGTTATTATTTACTGAAGTGTTTCACTGGTACCAGTAGCATGTGCTTTAATAAAGTTTTAATTACACCATCCCATTTAAAATGTACTGTTATGTTTATACATCTCATGATACCAAGTCTGCAAATGAAATTGCTTGTGACTTATGAGAATATTTTCACCTCATAGAAGCATTTCCTTTGGTTTTAGTGATAATATTCAGAAACTTTGCCTAAGTGTTCAAATGTCTGTTTTAGGGAGATGATATTACAACTTTACAATGATGATCTGAATGTTTTATATGTAATACTAAAGCCAAATGTAAACAATATTTTTCCCTGTAATGTTATCTATTGCTTTGCAAACATAATGAGTTGAAATACATTAACTCATGCCTAACTATTTTGATGTTACTTTACATTGTGTGCTGGTAACAGCAAATTAAGTTTAATTTGGAACATAGGAAGAAAATATTTTTGTATTGGTGGACAAAGAAGATGCAGTTTAAAAGACATATTACTAAAATATATTTTCTGCCAATACTATAACATTGGTGAAACACAAACATGAATGTTATATTTTTCCTTGCTGATATTTATTGGTCACTGCCCACTGGGAATTCAATATATTGCCTCTTTCAGCAATGGATGTCATATAGTACAGTAGTCTGTTAATGAGTAGATGGAAATCTCCAGTTTATATTTAGACAAGTGATTTGTATGGTAAGATATGTACAGGCCATAAAATATATAGCATATTTTATACATTAATCCGGTATCCAAAAATTGCAAGAAACAACTTTATGCTATATCTGGTGTACAGACATAATCTTCTTCCAATAGTTATTGAGTCTTATTGTGAGTCATATGTGTTCTTTATTTCTCAATTCTATGTGTTTTTCTAAAGCCTATCCAGCTTAAATATTGTTTGTAGATACATTGGGCTGGATCCAGACTTAAGTAAGTACATGAAATTAGTTACTCCTGGGCTAAACCATGTTAATTTCAGGGAGCGTCAAGTTAATTGTATTCTTTGAACGCAGGGATATATCTTTGAATTGCTTACTGCACACAGATACTGACCAGCGTTACTATCACACTATTATTTAGACTTGGGATAGGAAACATCACCTCTCAACTCTAATACTGTTTTCAACAGATGAAATATGACTCCCCTGAAATCAACATGGTTTAGCCCAGGAGTAACTAATTTCAAGCACTTACTTAAATCTGGATCCAACCCATTGCATGGGATCCAGAACTAATACCTATAGGATAGTAAGTCCCTTGCACAGTACAGGATCCAGACCATGGTCATCACTAATATCATTAAAACATAGACCAATGGTTGGTGCAATCCAATACATGTTAAAGTAATGTTTCCAAATTATCTGAAACTGCCATATAAATATATATTCTTACATTTAAACATAAATACATAGATTCTTGACAGCATATATTTTAAGTGCTCTGCACTTTTGCAAAGGTAATATTTGCCATTAACTGTGCTCTAGAAAATACTTTTGGTTTTGGCTTTTTTTCAGTAAATCTATAATTAAACCTTTTTTTTTTATCAGTTTGGATTTTGTTTCTTGATCTTGATCCTCAAAATTATATACGTTTAGTATTATACATGTCAATTGTACAAATGTACATTAAAATCATATGTTGTCTAATCAACAGATCTAACGGGAAAAACTGAATATTTGCTGTGTTTCCTTCTGTTAGAAATCTCCTACCATTTATAGTAATATATGACTATTACTTACTGTGCTTTTCATTATGGGTACACATTTATAAAAAAGAATAGTGGTAAATCTAATCACTTTGCATAATTAATATCATTGTTTCCTATATTCTGACAATATTGGTCTGTGATAAAAACAAATCCCATATATTCCCATACAATATTGTAGAGTTATATTAATATTATTATGTATAAAGGAGTTTTTCAGGTTCTAAATTAATAGAAAATCCAGAAACCATTGTTTAAAAGACTGACTTATACTAACTATACTATACTAACTGTAAACTTCCTAATTAATTACAGTTTTACTGGCATATTAGCACTTCACATCAACATATGCTGATGAGCCTACTAAATTTTTACTACATACTGTATTTGTTGTTGTTGATTAAAGAGGTCATATAACACGAAAGACCATAAAATTTATTATGTACCTGACACAATGCTAACCATAAAAATCAGGTTGAAGTTCAGTTAGTTGTAGGAAGGAGACATGTGTGGTGATACGGGTGATATCTCAGTATACATTAATCTAGGTGTAAAACTATAAAAAATTACATTGACCAGGGCCCCCTTACAGTTTTTTTTATGTTATTTTTTTGTCAGAATAAATAAATTCTAAATCTATCTAACATTATTGCATCCAATGTAAAAAAAAACATATGGGGAGACCGCTGTAATTTCTATAAGAATGCCAGATGGTATTCTTTAAAGTATAGGTGTGAAGTGACAATCGTCATAATGTGCTGGCCCGCAATCAGAAACATGGGAAGGCGGTGACATGACGTGAGTACATTTATTTAAAAAAAAAAGATTTAGGCACATTAAAAAATTATTTTATGTATGAGAAAGGTATATAAAAGCAATATAAATGGTGAAATATTATAATATAGTTCAATAGAATATAAATATTCCAAATAGTCCCTCCCATAATACAACTCCATGTTTCCATAGTAAAGCTTTGTATTTCTCCCATAATACTAATCTAAATTCCCATATAATAGGAAATTATATTCATCCTATAATAAAGCTTTTTTTCCTCCTTAATTGTGCTCAATTGATCCCTTATAATAGGGCTCTAAATTCATGCTCAAAGTATCCCCAATATTATGACTCTATATCGTGTGCACCCCTGTAATGGTTGAGTTATAGAAGTCTATTATTGGGATATTTGGAGTCCAATTATGGAATATTATTTATGGGCCTGATTCAGACTTAAGAAAGTTCTTAAAATAAGAACTTAAAGTCACTCCTGGGCTAAACCATGTTGATTGCAGGGGTGTCATATTTCATCTGTTGCAAACAGTACTAGTGTTGAAAGGTGATATTTCCCAGCCCAAGTCTAAATAACAGTGTAATAGTAAAGCTGGTCAGTATCTGTTTTCAGTAAGCAATTCAAAGATATATCCCTGCATGCAAAGAATACAATTAACTTGACTCCCCCCAAAAACAACATGGTTTTGCCCAGGAGTAACTTTAAGTTCTTATTTTAAGAACTTTCTTAAGTCTGAATCAGGCCCTATGTCATTATAAAGCTTGTTATTTAAAATTACTTTAGTTCTATTTCCCACATTTAACTGGGCAATATTCTTTCCCCCATTACAGGGTTTTATCTGGTATAGAGCCATAAAGCCTTTTATCGGGAATAATTTCAACACAATTAATGAAGAATAAGGAGCTTAATATTGGGCCCTATTATCAGACATAATTTGATCACATTCAGGGGAAAGAAAAGCTTTCTAAATGCCCCATGAAAAAGCCCTTTATTCTGCCTTAATTGCAATTAAATTATCCTCTATAATAGGGCTCTATATGCCCCATAATAAAGCTCCCCTCTCTCCTCTGTGATACTTTTTTTCTGTCCACCATGTTACAGGAGCAGACTTCTCCCTTGTCATTTGTAGCTTCTAATACAGAATCACATTAGCATCACATTGCAGGAAGCCGGTCTCAGTGCATGGGGGCAGATCCAGACCTAAGTGCTTGTTACGTTTCACCGTGTAGCGTATTTTCTATGCACTCCCCTCGCTCCGACACACTTTAGCCGTTTTACGCTTCTTAAACCCTACCTTTTCAAAGCGTAACTACTGATGTACATAAAGGCTACATGTACGTAAAGTCTGCCCATACTGGCACTCCCCTTGCATGTACATAACTTAGCTGACTTACGTGTTCAGAACCCTACCTTAACTTTTCTTTGCATATTTCTGTGTGTACGTAATGCCTTATTGTGCAGCAGCCTTACTGTACACTTTAAGGGCCTGATCCAGAACTGCCAGCCAGCAGCGTAAGATCGGCTTAAAAGCTCGTTGATTGGGCGTCCGTAGCAGCACCGTAGTAACGCTGGAGGGGGCATCCCCCAGCATTACTAAATTTAGGTTGGTGTAGGTGGGCGGGGGTGAGTTAGTTTAATGAGGGAGGGAGGGGTTAGCGGGCATACGCTCCTGTGTGAGCGTATTTTCCCTTGCTTAGGCCGGCTGAAGTTAGGGTAGCCTTCAGCTGGCGTAAGCAAGGGGAAAATATGCCCGCACAGGGGGAGTGTCGGGTGGAGTGGACGCCGATACACTATGCTTTACTAAGCACAGCGCATCGGCGTAGTTCTGGATCAGGCCCTAAATGTCTCTCTCCACCCACAATTTGTAAATTCAGCTTACATAGGGATGTCACGCCCTATCGTACATCTAATGCACATAAGCGCAGTGCGTTCCCACAACCAGATTTACGCATGTCGCATGAGTAAATTAGCTGTCGTTATTAAGTCTGGATCGGGCCTATTATACTTAAACAAATACACATATTAATTATAATCATTACAACAAAAAATCATCACCACAGTGGCCCCCAAATGGTTATATAAATGGACACAGCAATGTATTTATACATTTTATTATCATAGCATTAACTCATTACAGTACTTTGAAAAATCTTATGGATAAGAAATATGATTCCTCTTCCAAATGTGTTGTTGATGTGAAGCACTTACTCAATCCAAATTTTTATGACCACTCAAGGAACCTGGATAAGTGTACTGAAAAATAATTTGCAGAGTGTTATCAACCAGCTGTATTTCAAATAAACTTATCCCAGTTCAAAGCAGGTGTATGCTAAATAATGTGTGCTAAATGCTTGTAATTAGTATGCCCTAGAGCAATGGCTGTCATCTTCCATTGCCAGGTGGAGTTAGGGCACTGTTAGCATCTCTTTATTAATTTTTCTGAAGTTAAACCCTGTAGACCTATACAAGCTGCCTCCAGAGTCAATTTTTCATACATGGATCAGTGGCAGGTGAAAAAGATATCAACAGTTTATGTATGTTTAGATACAATTATTCTTTGAATGTGTTGTAAGAGGGAATTGTAAGGGATTGTTACTAACCTTCTGTAATAACCACATGAATTTTACGTGATACTAATTAAGCATCTAACATCTAGGTGAATTTAAATAGCTATCACTATCTCATTGTCTATTTCCTGATCCATCATCTGGCTGATTTAATTAATAAAGCTAATATTTAAAAATGCAAATGATTAGAGGCTGAAAATTTAAAATTGTACAGCAAAAGCATATTTATTAATTAATGCATTCATGTGGTTACAGCTAGTCTATGAAAATTACCATTATGTTGATGTGATGTGTTGGTTTGTGTTCACTGTATATATGTATTTGGAAAATGTATTAAAAAATGTATTGATTCAGCACTTGGATAAGACTGGATCTAAAGATCCATAATTCTATCAGAACCCTGAGCAATAGATTGGTAGGGATCTGCAATCACCGGGCCACATTATCCATTCATCCATGCACTAGAACAGGGGTGTCAAACACAAGGCCCGCGGGCCAAATCCGGCCCGCCAGACCTCGTCTGATGGCCCGCGGTCACATGGCTGGGCACTATAAAAGGGGGCACATGGCTGGGCACTATAAAAGGGGGCACATGGCTGGGCACTATAAAAGGGGGCACATGGCTGGGCACTATAAAAGGGGGCACATGGCTGGGCACTATAAAAGGGGGCACATGGCTGGGCACTATAAAAGGGGGCACATGGCTGGGCACTATAAAAGGGGGCACATGGCTGGGCACTATAAAAGGGGGCACATGGCTGGGCACTATAAAAGGGGGCACATGGCTGGGCACTATAAAAGGGGGCACATGGCTGGGCACTATAAAAGGGGGCACATGGCTGGGCACTATAAAAGGGGGCACATGGCTGGGCACTATAAAAGGGGGCACATGGCTGGGCACTATAAAAGGGGGCACATGGCTGGGCACTATAAAAGGGGGCACATGGCTGGGCACTATAAAAGGGGGCACATGGCTGGGCACTATAAAAGGGTGCACATGGCTGGGCACATAGAGTGGACACATAGACCTACAGATACAACCGGCCCTTTGATGGGGACCAAACTGCTGATGCGGCCCCCGATGAATTTGAGTTTGACACCCCTGCACTAGAACATTGGTTCTCAACCTTTAATAGTTAACCACTATGGAATTAGGTCAAGTACTACTACACATTGGTCCCATGACACTCCCCTCTGATGGACGGAATTTAGCCCTACCTTAACTTATCCATGCATATCATTGTGTGGATGTAGCAAACGTACAATCGGAAGGGCCTAACCCAGCGCATACTGTGCAATTTAAATGCTTCCCCCCCCACCCACACTACTCTCTATCGTGCAGAGTATTGTCACGTGCGGAGTTGTACATGTGCAGAAATCTACTCCGTATGTTGTGAGATCTGATGCTTAACATCTGCCGCGCCTATGGTTGCATATGCTTGTGCAGAACACAAAATGGGCCACAATCCAAACCGAGCACTCAGAAAACAGGAGAAAATCAGATCTCCCTAACCCACCCATAATCCCTATTGTCCCTTACCATGATATACTATTTGTTCATCAGTAAAAGTGACATATTACTTATAATAAAAGAAAAATAATATTATATACTAATATTTTGTTTACAACTTTGCAAGTGAATTACAGACAGTTCATACATTCAATATCATAATAATTTCCTCTAAAACATTACTCAGTTATATGTTTTATTTCCTTCTAAGATGTTTTTTTTCCCTTTTCTTTCTTTTCTGTTTGATCACAAGTCTTTCCTTTAAGGTTAGACTTAAAATCCTCACACTTTGTGCCCTGGGGACATGGTGCACTTTTACACATTTTTGCATATGTCTTAAGTTAAGGAAAAATCAATAGTTCCACAGCATCTGCAGCCCAAAAAAACAATTATTTAGTTTCTTTATAGACAATAAGAGCCCAGGGACCATATCTGTACTGCTAAGTTAGACATCAAAGTGTAATAATATCACATTTTAAACTTGACGACCTCAGTATGTTAGATGTTTTAAGGTTTAGTTGCCTTAGAGTGCTATATATTTACCTGAAATGCTTTAAAATGCTGTATTATCTTTTCCCAATAGCAAAGCTTGAAAAAAATAAAAATAAATTGAATATGGTTTTTTTTTGTCGTCAAAATACAGAAAGTATTACTTTTTGCAGTTTAAGTATTCTAGTAGCTACTTCATCAACTACATGTAATGTTTTTACTTTAAAATAGCAGATTTCTATATTATAAATCATGTATAGTTTGTATGAAACAGTGAAGTAACAAGTGTTATTTCATGGGTCAATCACTAAGTTCTTCCCAAAGTGGAAAAGCCAGGAAGTCAACACAAAACTTCTTACCTATCAAGATTATCAGCCATTGTGACAATCATGCAGTATATAATATCAGAATTTAATAATACTGGTCCTAGGACTGTTACAACACAATGATCTGTCCTCTCTCTTCTGTACGGGTGTGGGTCCCTGCAAAGAACGGCCCTATTTCGATAGGGCCATTCTCTCACAGTTAATTTTTGAACTGGCTGGGATATCAATTGATTATGCCTCTATGAGGCATGACAGTCAATCCCTGAAGCACCGAACATGGTGCTCCGAAAGTTAAGTCTAAAAACTACCCCAACCCTTCCCCTAATTCTAACCATAATCCTTTCCCTCCATTATCCTAATCCCCCCTTCCTTGCAGCATGACCCTAACCTTCCCAGCAGCCTGACCCTAATACTCCCTAGTCTATAGCCTATCCCTAAGACCCCACTCCCCGCAGCCTGACTCTAACCCTCCCCTTCTATGGCCCTAACCCTCCATTCCTAAGAGCCTAACCCTAACCCCCCAACACTAAAAGTCCCCGGGTAAGTTACTTACCTCTCTGGCGCTGTTAGCGGTGGGTCAGGCGGGTCCCGTGAAAATGAATGGGCGAGTATGGAGATCGGCACACTCACCCATTCAGAAAAAAAATTATAAAAAGGCCACCTATTCAAAATAGAGACAGCCGAAAAGGAACTTTCAGCTGTCTCCATTTCTGAAAGTAGCCCTTCGTAGTGGGTATTGCAACCGCTTCTGTACATATGCTGAAATCATAAAAGAAAAACACAACCAGAGTTTGCAGTTAAGGTAAGTTTTATACCAAGTTGCTATCCCTAAACAGAATGTTGTGGCAAGAGGGGCAAGGTGAATCTATTTCTCTCTGCATCTCTATTTACAAAATAGACATCCAAATATCTGCGATAAGAAATATGAATGGAGATTAATAAATAAAGGCGCACAAAACACAACTAGAGTACCCTGTATGAATGGACATTTAGGTAGCATTGAACTATTTGTATAACAGGGTATCATTTCAATTTTGTTAAATATATGAATAAGTGCTTTTAGCCCTTGTGTTGATGATACCCAAGTTTGGCTATTGTGTGGGGGCCCTATGGCATTCCTCCCCCCCTCCGACATGATTTTGCCACTGCATGTACTGGAATGTCAAATGTTGTCTGCAAAGTTACAACCAATAGCATAGTGTCACAAATGAATTGTCTAAACTTGTGAGAAAGTGTCTGCTTTCTGGTAAGCAAGTACAGTCAGGCCCGGCAACAGGAGGGGACAAGAGGGACAACTGTGATGGACCTTGAGCTTCAGAGGGCGCTGCAGCAATCCACCTGTAGTTTTAATCTGTTCTCTACTGACAGCCTGTGTCAGTAGAGAACTGACAACCAGCTTTAGCTATAAGTCATTACACTGTGAGAAATCTCCAGCCCGGCAGCCAGCAATGATTCCTGCACACACTATTAGAGGAACTTCCTCTCCTCACAGTGTGTCATGTGACCACCCTGGTTGCTGGGCTGTGGAGACATCTTCCTGCATCTCTGGCCTGCCAAAGGCTGGACTCGAAGGTAAAATTAGTTTTACTATCTCATTATCTATCTATCTATCTATCTATCTATCTATCTATCTATCTATCTATCTATCTATCTAATACTGTAGCTATCTATACATCTCATATCTGAGGAGGCATGGGGGACCCCAAAGACATGAGTGCCCTCAGATTTCTGTTCCGGGTCTGAATACAGTGCATCATATTGCACATTTTACATACAAATGTATGAATCCTTGTTTAGCAATTACAATACTGAGTTTATACAGTGATTTATACTGTCTTATTAAAGATTATTGTTACTCATACCTGTCAAAATTGAAATAATTTTCATATATTAATTAAAACCAGAATAACCAATATTACATTTAC